>PVHT020000011.1:19643-102273 GCA_004024745.2 Catagonus wagneri | reverse complement strand
GCCCCCGCCTCCCTCTCGGACCAGCGCGGTCCGCTGCATCCTGGTCTCCCTGCGCCGCCCGCGGCCTGTTCTCCAAGAGCCGCCAGAGGGCGTCCCTGAGCACCGAGTGGGCACGTCCCTGCTCTGCCCGCAGCCCCAGAGCTCCCTCGCCTCGGCCGGTCGCCTCCTGCGCTGCCGCGTCCCCTCCCCGCGCTCACCTCCTCCCTCTGCCCCTCACACGTTGCGCTGCAGCCCACGCGGGCCTCCCCGCGGTTCTGCCCGGCGCGGTGCAGCCTGAACCACCCGCCCCACACCGGCTGGTGCGCCCTCTTCTCAGCTCTCCACCGGGACCCGCACCGCAGAAAGGCCTTCCCTGGCCATCCATCCAAGATGCCTCCCTTCTCCCCCCTTTATTTTCCTCCTAGCCCCCCCAGGAGGCCCGGGCTGCCCCGCTGCCGTCTTTCCAGGCCTGGATCGGAGCTTGGCACACAGGTGCCCGACAAGTATTTGCTGAATCCACGACCCAGTGAATGACCGCCAAGATGCCACGGCGCTGAATTTTTGGAGAAGTCAGCAAGGCAGAGGCGGGCCGGCCTCCCCTTCGGAGACAGCTGCAGACCACCCCCCACCCCCACGCCCCCGGCTCTCACCCTCACACCGGCAGTCTCCCCCTGGCTAACTGGGTTGGGCTATGTTTTACTGCCTGATCGGCTGCCTCGAGGGTTTTCATTGCACAATAATAAGGGCAGGTCATGGGTCGAAAACCTAAAATTACCCCGGCACACGCAGCCCATCTGTGGGGGCCGCTGGCCCGCGTGGTCCTCCATGTGTCCACCCTATGTCACGCGGCGAGGCCCAGGGGAAACCTTCCCAGGCGCGTGCTCCAGAGCCTGTGGGCGGCTGGCTGGCTGCGAGGGGGCAGGCGCCAGCCTGGAACACGGCTGCACATGCAGGGCGCGGGGGGGTGGGGTACGGGGGGTACGGGGGGTACGGGGGTGGGGGGGTGGAGGGGGGTGTTTTTCCCCTAGGGTCACAGCCACAGTGCAGGTGCAGCTCCTCCACTGTCAGCGCTCCATTCTGGCCTTCCTGTTCTCATACCCTGGCCCCCTCCCCACGGCCTTCACCCTGGCTGTGCCCTTGCCCAGGCGCTGTCCCCCACACCCCACACCCTTGACTTCCCCTCAGCCCCTTCAGTCTGTTCAAAGTAAAGCTACCCGTGATCACCTTATTCAACCTGTCCCCAGGCCACCTCCCACCCTTCTTGTCTTTCTCCCCTCCTAGCACGCTGTACCACCAGGGTGTGCACAGAGTAGGTGCCCAGTGTATGCAGAAAGTGTATGTGAGTGAATGACATCCGGGCCCGTGGTCAGCTCTTCCTGGAAGTGTCTGGATCTAGATCCAGGGCCTCCCATGGGCCGAGTGGCACCAAGGGAGCGAGACACCCATCCCCAGCACCACCTCCCTGTCCAAGAGGCACTCTGGGCTGGTCCCCTGGGCCGCCTGCTGATGACCACATGCTGGATGCTTAAACAACAAAACCTGCTCTCTCACATTCTGGAGGCCAGACATGCAGACAAAGTGCCACGCTGGGAGAAACTGTTCCAGGGCCTCCCAGGTTCTGGCGGTGCTGGTATTGCTCCAGTCTCCACCTCTGTCCTCCATGACCGCCCCCCTGGAGGGGAGGGTCTGTGTCCACAATTCACTATTCTCATGCCCGCACCACACATTGGACTTGGGGATCACTCTAGTCTGATTATAGTTCAACCTACCTGTTTGCAAATAAGGCCCCATTCACAGGAGCTGGGAGCTGGGAGCTGGGAACGGGACTTGAACCTGCCTGTGTGGGGGGATGTAATTCATTCACGACACTTTTAGTCCTTGGCTGCTGGTTAAATCAGGTTCGGAGCCTACTTACAGGAGTTCCCCTTGCAGCTCATCTGGAACGGACCTGACTAGGATCCATGAGGACATGACTTTGATTCCTGGCCTCACTCAGTGGGCTAGGATCCGGCGTTGACGTGAGCTGTGTAGGTCGCAGATGTGGCTCAGATCCCACGTTGCTGTGTTTGTGTTGTAGACCGGCAGCTTCTATTCAGCCCCTAGCCTGGGAACCTCCATATGCCATGGATGTGGCACCCCCAGAAAGAACGAAAGAACGAAAGAACGAAAGAAAGAAAAGAAAGAAAAAAAAGAAAAGAGGTAGGAAAGATTCTGAGCCCACTTAGACTTGTGAGGTCAAGTATCTGGGGGTCTAGAACGCTGCACTTTGGATATTATTTCTATTCTTCTTTTCTTCTTTTTTTTTTCTTTTTAAGGCCACACTTGTGGCATAAGGAGGGGTCTAACTGGGGCTACAGCTGCCAGCCTATGCCACGGCCACAGCAACTCAGGATCTGAGCCATGTCTGCGACCTATACCACAGCTCATGGCACAGATCTTTAACCCACTGAGCGAGTCCAGGGATCAAAGTCACAAGCTCATGGTTCCTAGTCAGATTTGTTTCCACTGCACCACAATGAGAACTCCTGATGTTATTTCCATAACATTTAATTTTCAAATTGAAATAGAGTTGATTTACAATGTTCTGTTAATTTCTGCTGTAAGCAAGTTGATTCAGTTATACATCTCTCTACATGTGATTTAAAAATTTTTTTTTCCATTATGGTTTACAGTAGGACTTTTTGTTTATCCATCCTATATATATAGGATGTGCTATACAGTAAGGCTTTTTTTGTGTAAGTGTGTCTTTTTAGGGCTGCACCTGCGGCATATGGAGGTTCCCAGGCTAGGGATGTATTTGGAGCTGTAGCCACTGGCCTCTACCACAGCCACAGCAACGCCAGATCCGAGCCTTGTCTGCGACCTACACCACACCCTTGGCAATGCCAGATCCTTAATCCGCTGATCAAGGCCAGGGACCAAATCCGCATCCTCATGGATCCTAGTTGGGTTCGTTAACCGCTGAGCCACAAAGGGAACTCCTCCATATTTAGTTTTCTGAGGAACATCCATACTGTTTTCATAATGGTTGCACTAACTTACATTCCCACCAATGGTGTAAGAGGGTTCCCTTTTCTCCACCTCCTCTCCAGCATTTGTTATTTGTAGATTATTTATTTATTTTGTTATTTGTTATTTGTTATTAATGATGGCATTCTGACAGGTGTGAGGTTTCACCTCATTATAGCTTTGATTTGCATTTTCTAATAATTAGTGATGAGCATCTTTTTATGTGCGTGTTGGCCATCTGTGTATAACGTTTAATTTTGAAATAATTTCAAACTTACAGACAATTTCAAGATTAGTCCGGACACTCCTATGGACAGTCCAGTTCACCAAGTGGTTGAATTTTGCCCCATTTGCTTTGTCACATTCTGTGTCCATAAGACCTATACCTGTGTCTACAGCTATTATCTATATGCATACACAAATTTTGTATGTATTTTCTGTACCATTAAGACTACATTGCAAGTGAGAGGCCCTTTCACCCATGAACACATCACTGTATCTTTTCTAAAAACCAGGACTCTCTTTTATAACCCGGCACAATTCTCAAGATTAGGAAATTTCACGTTGATACAATATTCATATCTAGCCCACTGTTCATATTCAAATATCACCAGCTGCTCCAGTGATGCCCCACTGGGGGGGGGGCTTGGTACCCTAGCAGGTTGCCATGGCAGCAGATGCTGGAAGTCAGGTCAGCAGGCAATAGCTCCGAGGAGCTTGGGTTGGGCCTCCTAGGGAGCCAGCCTCGGGGGAGGGGAGAGGAGGGTGCGCTCCACCCACCAAGCTTGGAGATGGTACCGGTCTTGGGGTGAGTGTTAATAGAGCCTTGAAGACCACTCAGAGCCAGGTTCCTCTTGGTCTTCTCAGACCCTGGGGCAGTGTGAGGACTTGAACATGTCTGTCTGGGGGAGACAATTCAACCCAGGATAAGGAGAGGCTAAATTCCTGGAGGAACAGGATTTAGATGTTAACCCTGGCACTGTCAGGTCAGGCAGGGGGCATCTGGCTTTCAGTTAAAGTCAGTCCATGCTGGGCATCTCCAGGCTGCCCCTCGCTGCAGACCTCCCACCACTGCCCCGTGCCTGGCGATGCTCCAGCCCCTCCTGCTCCTGCCGCAGACCCTGCCTGCCTCCCTCCCTTGTGGCTGAGCCTGGCTGCTGTTTGGGCATCCAGTCCCCACAGTGCCTGGGTGCTGGCTTGTTTGCGGACATGTAGCCCCTTCTAGCCAATGAGATGTGAGGGATGTGTGTGTGTGTGTAGGGGGGGGATTCTAGAGCCTCCACATTCCTCGTTCATGAACCCTCAGCAATGTGACTGATCCCTCCTGCTGCCCTCTCTTCGGTTTTCTCTTTTCTGCCTCGTGTTTCCACTTATAAGGGCCCTTGTTATTACACTGACACCACGCAGGTAACCCAGGATACTTTCCCCATCTCGAAACCAGCCAATTAGAAGTTTAATTCCATCTGCAACCTCTATTTCCCCTTGTCATGTGACAGGACAAATTTTCATGCTCTGGGGATTTGGACATGGGTTTTTTGGGGAGGGGCTGTTTTTCTGCCGACTACAGAAAGTTTCCCTGCTTGCAAGAGGGAGGCCCAGGAAAATGGTCCCTTTCTGCCTGTGGCCATTGCAGCTTCATGATGAGATGTATGTAGCAGCTGCAGCCATGTCGGTGCCCATCTGAGGACAGATACAATGCAAAAGGAAGCAGAGCCAAAGGAACCACATAGCAGCAGAGCCAGGAGGCTTTGAGGAGGGAGACCTGCAGGAGGAGTCCAAGAGCTTCTTTTTGGAGGAGAGAACAGGTTGCCTCATTACTTAAGCCCACCTGGGTGTGGGTCTCAAAAGGACTACATTTCCCAGCTGCCTTTGTGACCAGGTGTGGCCACGTGACTATGTTCCATCAGTGGGATGTGAGCAAGGGTGGCTGAGCTTTTAGAGGGAGCCCAAGCCCCAGAACCAACCCAGTCTCCATCCAGCATGGATCTAGTCCCCATCCGCGGGGGAATGGACAAGCACCTGTCCATATGTGCACAGCGTTGAGAATGAACACGGATGACTCTCACAGGTATAGTTCTGAGCTAAAGAAGCCGGAGAGAGAAGAATATAAATTCCGTATATATAAAGTTGACACTCAACCCTATTCTGTACTGCTGGAGATGGGAGTAGGAAAGAGGGAGGAGGTACAGAGGGTCTGCAGGGATCCTGGGGGCTGGGACCTGGGACCTGAGACCCTTTGCTGCAGTGACTGCAGTGGTTGTAGTTGGACAAACATCTCCTCGAGCAACAAAATACAAAGAAACTTTTGGGATTAAAAATAACTGTGTGCATGCACAGTTGGGGCAAATTATGGATAAGAAGATAGAAAAAATGAAAACACTGAAAAAGCAACCACCACTTCTGAAGAGCCTGGAGCAAAAGCAGGACATCTTGTATCATGCAAAAGCAGGGGAGTTCCCGTGGTGGCGCAGCGGTTAACGAATCTGACTACGAACCATGAGGTTGCGAGTTCGATCCCTGGCCTTGCTCAGTGGGTTAAGGATCTGGCATTGCCATGAGCTGTGGTGTAGGTGGCAGACACGGCTTGGATCTGGCTCGGATCTGGTGTTGCTGTGGTTGTGGTGTAAGCCAGCAGCTGTAGCTCCTGTTAGACCCCTAGCCTGGGAACCTCCATATGCCATGGTGCAGCCCTTAAAAAAAAAAAAGCAAAAGCAGGTACTATGCATACCCCCTGCACACAACACCATCAAGGAGTGGGGAGACCACCTAAACCACGCCTCTGGCTAGACTCCCGGACTCACCCTACCCTCGCCCCATACAAGGAACCAGCACCCCCCGACCCCGCCACCCTGCTGGCCTTGGGGAGCAAGCAAGCAAGGGAACCCATTACTTGTTTTCACTGTTTCTGGCTGCAGCAGTGGCCCCAACAAAGCCTTGCCTGAATTCTCCTGTCTGGCCTCTTATCAATTTCTATTGATTAAGGAGGCCAAGAACACAGGACAGTTTCCTTACTTGGGGGTGGCCTGCTGTGGGAGTTCACCAAGCTCTACATTTAGGAGACATGCCCTTCAACCCAGAAAAGTAAAAAAGTACCATGAGGAGGGAGGGACACAGCCTCTCCCCAACCTTCCCTCTCAAGCTGGGGAGGGACTGCACACTTCTAGACTTCTGTGGGAAGTGGTTAGCTTCTATTTTATCTTATTTTATTTTTTTTAATTTTCTGTCTTTTGAGAGCCTCACCTGCAGCATGTGGAAGTTCCCAGGCTAGGGGTCGAACTGGAGCTGAATGCTGACTGACGCCACAGCCACAGCCTCACCAGATCTGAGCTGCGTCTGCGACCTACACCACACCTCACAGCAACGCCGGATCCTTAACCCACCGAGCAAGGCCAGGGATCGAACCTGTGTCCTCATGGATACCAGGCTAGTTCGTTACCTCTGAGCCACAACAGGAACTCCTGAGAAGCATTCTTGTAGAGTTTGGGAGTCACAGAAGGTTGCTGAGTGAGCGAATAGTTGTGGCTGGTCTCCAGGGAGATTAATTTAGGCCCAGGAAGGCCCCACTCTTTCGAGATCTCTGGTCAAGGGTGTTTGCCATCACCACTGCATTTTGCAAATTTGGAGACACCAGCTGTGGGTTCTAACGGGATCCTGGGTGATTTGGGGCAATGACTAGCGTCTCTGAGTCTATTTCCCCGCGGGGGAAAACGGAACTGCAATGATGATGATGAAACGCACCTGGAGGAATGGACTGTGTATGTGGGGGGCTGGGGGGGCTTCAAGCAGATGAGGGCCCCAGCCCTTAGTCTAATATTAATGCTCCCGATGGAGGAACCAACATGCCCTTGAGAGCAGCGACATCCCGTGTCAGCCGCGGGGTACTGCAGCTTCCTCCCTGTGCAAGTCAGGCTGGGAGTCCAGGCACTGACCTGCCCTTGCAGAAGCCCTAGTCATTCTCTTCTCTTTTTAAAATTTTTTTTGGCCTTTTGAGGTTTTAGGGCCGCACCCGCATCATGTGGAGGTTCCCAGGCTAGGGGTCTAATCGGAGCCACACCTGCAACACTACAGCCACAGCAACGTGGGATCCTTAACCCACTGAGTGAGGCCAGGGATCGAACCTGCAACCTCATGGTTCCTAGTCGGATTCGTTTCCACCGAGCCTCGACGGGAACTCCTCTTTTTTTCATTTTTTAAAAGCCGTATTGAGATATAGTTGATTTACAATGTTGTGATAATTTCTGCTGTACAGCAAAGCGATTCAGTTTTACATAGACACACATCCATTCTTTTTCAGATTATTTTCCAATATAGATTATCATTGAATATTTGGTAGAGTTCTCTGAGCAAAACAGTAGGTCCCTGTTGAAATCCCATATTCTAATGGGATAAGAAGAGACCAGACAGGTTAAAATGCAGTATGTGTGGTCATGATACATGCCATGCAACAAAAGCAAAATCCATGTAGATTTAGGTGGAAGAACAAAAAAGTTCTACTTTAGCCGGGTGGTCAGGGAAGGATTCTTGGAGGAGGTGATGTCTAAGATGACTCCTGAAGAGCTCATTCACGAGAAAATCCAGGGAAAGGTGAGTGCACAGGTTGGTATAGTAGCGAAGAAGTTTTGTTCTATTACAAGTTAATCACTAAAGGTATGTTGCCTATAAGATTAAATTATACATAAGGGGCCCATCTCTGGGCCTGCCTTCCAGGTAAGGAGCATTAAGTTAAAGTTCCTTTATTTAGCTCACAGGGAACCTCCTGACCAGGCCCACCTGTGAGTGGCTGCGGGGAGGAACCGGAACCGGAATTGATCCCTCCTTCTGGTATTAGAAAAGCCTGAATGCTCACTTGGGGAAGGTGGGTCTTTGGGCTCTTAGTCTGCCCTCTTCTTCCTCTGCTGGCTTTGAGCATGTAGTTGCTCTTTTAAAGCCCCACACGTCGTCCCTCTGTTGATTGGCCTGTTGTGCGGTGAGTAGTATGAGCTTCGGACTTGTAATGGGGGCAGAAGTGTGGTGGGTGTGTGGCAGGAAGGAGGAAGTCCCCCTGCTGGGTGGTGAGGGGAGCGGGTGTGAGCAGGCCAAGGGGGGGGGGCGAGGGGAGGCGCCAAGGCAGCCAATGGCGGACACCCCCCCCAACTCTACCCCTTCCCAGGATGGGATGGGGAGGGTGGGTTGCAGTGACCCACGGTTGAGCAACATACAGCCCACTAAAATCACAGTGTGTTCCTTCCTATGAGTCTGCATCCTGGTCTTGGGGGAACAGCTGTCTGTTCCATGCCATGTCCCATGGGGCTGGCTTCTCCTCTCACAGGCTCAGGAGCTTGGAAGCCTGGGACTCCCCGGTCACCGGCCAGGCCTCCCTGTGGCTCCTGGGGCATCCTTCCAGCATGGTGGACGCAGAGGGGTCAGCCTTCCTCCCTGGTGACCTTTGCAGTGGGTGGGAGCAGGTGCTGCAGGCCCAGGACCTCCTTCTGCTCCATTCTGCTGATCCAGGCATCCCCACCCAGGTTCATTGGGGGGGCAGCGAAGGGGTGGGAGGGGGCTGGGGGAGCAGCTAGAGGGTGCTTCTGGAGGCAAGCTGCCCCCGGAATTGAGACAGAGCATGAGTGTTGGCAGTATCCCCAGATTCTGGTCCATACTCTGCTCCTGATGCCTAGTTTCCCCGTTTTGCAATGAATGGATGTATCTGGTGCTTCCCCAAATCAGGGTGCCTGTCCCTGCGGGCCCTGCTTCATTTGGAGTTCTTTGAAAATAAACTGGGTGGAGGAAATTTGAGAGATGGGTGAGCTATCCAACTGCTCCTTCCCTCTGGCCCCCTCCCTTTCTTTGGTGTGTATCTCCGGTGCACAGAATTAGATGAACAATCCTGCATTACTCCTAAAACCCTACCACCCTTAGTCCCCATGTGCTCCTCTCTCATCTATTCATCCATCCCTCCCGCCTTCTGCTCATTCATACCGTAAAGAATACCCATGCAGAGCTCCCTGGTGGTGCAGCAGGTTAAGGATCCTGAGTATTCACTGCTGTGGCTTGGGTTCCATCCCTGGCCGGGGAACTTCTGAACCCACGCGTGAGAACGTAATCATAAACTCCCCATCTACAGTCCCCACAAGCAACATCATCCTGGGTCCTTTGCGCCATCTGTTCTCTCCCTCCCTCTGAGTCCCATCACACGCGGCACGTGGGCACACGTGGACTGGCTCGTTCCCCTGGGCTTTGTTCCTGAGCTGCGTCTGTGCTGCTCTGTGTCTGTGGCCGTGACTCACTCGTGTTCTCTGCTCTCCAGGACTCAGCCCCGTGGTCTCAGGTTCCTGGGCTGTTTCCCGATCTTACCCGCTACGAATGGGGCTGCTCTGAGTAGCCTTGCTCAGGTCTCCAGACAGATGTCTGGGGGATAAATCCAGGAATGCAGTTGCTGCATGTTAGTGCACACCCAAGTTCAGCGTTGCAGATAATAATACCATCTCATTTCCCCGAGCTGGGCCAAATGACTGGAAGAGAGATGACTGATCCATATTTTCTCCAACTTGTCAGTGGTCAGCCTTTTGGATTTTTGCCAAATGAATGGGTGTAAAATGTGCTCTGTTCGTCTCCCTGGTTATTCCTGGCACCAGGCATCTGCTCCTTTTCCTCCTAACTTTTCTCTCTGAATTTCTCTTCATGTCTTTTTCTTATTTTTCCCTTGATTTGTCTTTCTAATGGATTTATAGAAGTTCTTTATAATTGCTATGTATGTGACAGATATTTTCCAATTTGTGTCTAGATTTTTAAATGGAGATAAAGTTAATGTACAATATTATATAAGTGTTCGGAGTTCCTGTCGTGGCTCAGTGGTTAACGAATCTGAATAGAAACCACGAGGTTGTGGGTTCGATCTCTGGCATCGCTCAGTGGGTTAAGGATCTGGCACTGCCATGAGCTGTGGTGTAAGTTACAGATGCGGCTCGGATCCTGCGTTACTGTGGCTTTGGTGTCGGCCGGCGGCTACAGCTCCAATTAGACCCCTAGCCTGGGAACCTCCATATGCCGCAGGTGAGGCCCTGAAAAGACAAAAAAATATATATATATATAAGTTTTAGGTATACAGTAGAGTGATCCACAGTTTTTAAACTTTGTACTTTGGGAGTTCCTGTTGTGGCTCAGTGGGTTAAGAACCTGACTAGTATCCATGAGGACCTCCATATGCTGTGGGTGTGGCCCTAAAAAGCAAAAAAAAAAAAGGTAGTTTGTATCTGCTCATCTCAAATTCCCAATTCATCCCTTCCCCTTCCTTTCCCCTTTAGTAAACATAAAACCATAATTTTGTTTTCTATGTCTGTGAGTCTATTTCTGTTTTGTATATAAGTTCATTTGTATCATTTTTTAGATTCCTCATATAAGTGATATCATATAATTTTTGTTTTTCTCTAATTTACTTCATTTAGTGTGATAATCTCTATGTTGCTGCAAATGGCATTGTTTTGTTCTTTTTAGGGCTGAGGAGTATTCTATTGTATATATCCATTCCTTTGTTGATGGACATTTAGGTTGTTTCCATGTCTTGGCTGTTGCAAATAGTGCTGCTAGATGTTGAGGGGTTTTTTTTTGGCTTTTTTTAAAAAATGATTTTTATTTTTTCTGTTATAGTTGACTTACAGTGTTCTGTCAATTTCTACTGTACAGCAAAGTGACCCAGTCACACACACACATATATATATATATATCTTATTTTTCTCACATTATCCTCCATCATAAGTGAATAGATACAGCTCCCTGTGCTATACAGCAGGATCTCATTGCTTATCCACTCCAAATTCAATAGTTTGTATCTATTAACCCCAGGCTCCCACTCCTTCCCACTCCCTCCCTTTGCCCTTTGGCAGCCACAAGTCTGCTCTCCAAGTCTATGAGTTTCTTTTCTGTGGAAAGGTTCATTTGTGCTGTACATTAGATTCCAGATATAAGTGATGTCATATGGTATTTGTCCTTGTCTTTCTGAGTTACTTCACTTAATATGAGAGCCTCTAGTTCCATCCATGTTACTGCCAATGGCATTATTTTGTTCTTTTAATGGCTGAGTAGTATTCCATTGTGTATTCCATTCTTAATCCATTCATCTGTTAATGGACGTTTAGGTTGTTTCCATGTCTTGGCTATTGTGAATAGTGTTGCAATGAACATATGGGGGGGTGCATGTATCTTTTTCAAGGAAAGTTTTGTCCAGATATACCCTCAAGAGTGGAATTGCTGGGTCATATGTAGTTCTATATTTATTTTCTGAGGTACTCCATATTGCCCTCTCTTTCTTCCTTCCTTCCTTCCTTCCTTTCTTTCTTTCTTTCTTTCTTTCTCTCTCTCTTCCTTTCTTTCTTTCTTCTTTTTTAGGGCGGCACCCACAGCATATGGAGGTTCCCAGGCTAGGTGTCAAATTGGAGCTGTAGCCACTGTGCCACAGCCACAGCTACAGCAACCTTGGGATTGGCAACTGCAAATTATACCACAGCTCACGGCAACGCTGGTTTCTTAACCCACTGAGCAAGGCCAGGGATTGAACCTGCATCCTCGTGAATAATAGATTTGTTTCTTCTGAGCCTCGACGGGAACTCCCATACTGTTTTCCACAGTGGCTGTACCAATTTACATTCCCACCAGCAGTGTAGGAGGGCACCCTTTTCTCCACACCTTCTCCAGTATTTGTTATTTGTTGACTTGGTAATGGCCATTCTGACAGATGTGAGGCAGTAAATCAAAAATCATAGTAGTTTTGATTTGCATTTCTCTAATAATTAGTGACACTGAGCATTTTTTCATGTGCCTGGTGGCTGTCTGTATATCTTTGGAGAAATGTCTACTTAGGTCCTTTGCCCATTTTTCAATTGGGTTGTTGTTGGTTTTTTTGCCATTGAGTTGTGTAAGTTGTTTGTATATTTTAGAGATTAAGCCCTTGTCAGTTGCGTTGTTTGAAACCATTTTCTGCCATTCTGTAGGTTGTCTTTTTTTTCTTTTTTTTATGGTTTCCTTTGCTGTGCAAAGCTTGTCAGTTTGATTAGGTCCTATTGATTTATTTTTGCTTTCATTTCTGTTGCCTTGGGAGTCTGACCTAAGAAAACATTCATAGGGTTGATGTCAGAGAATGTTTTGCCTATGTTCTCTTCTAGGAGTTTGATGGTGTCTTGTCTTATGTTTAAGTCTTTTTTTTTCTTTCCTTTTTTTTTTTCAGGGTTGCACCCTCGGCATATGGAGGTTCCCAGGCTAGGGGTCTAATCAGAGCTGTTGCTGCCGTCCTATGCCAGATCCAAGCCGCGTCTGCAACCTACACCACAGCTCACGGCAACGCCGGATCGTTAACCCACTGAGCGATGCCAGGGATCGAACCCGCAACCTCATGGTTCCTAGTTGGGTTTGTTTCCTCTGTGCCACGATGGGAACTCCAGGTCCCATTTGTTAATTTTGCGCTTATTTCTTTTCCTTTAGAAGACAGATGCAAAAAAATACTGCTGTGATTTATGTCAAAGATTGTTCTGCCTATGTTTTCCTCTAGGAGTTTTATGGTTTCTGGTCTTACATTTAGGTATTAAATTTATTTTGAGTTTATTTATTTATTTATTTTGCCTTTTGTCATTTTAGGGCCGCACCCGCGGCATGTGGAGGTTCCCAGGCTAGGGGTCTAATTGGAGCTGTAGCCACTGGCCTACACCGCAGCCACAGCAATGCAGGATCCGAGCTGCGTCTGCGACCTACACCACAGCTCACGGCAACGCCAGATCCTTAACCCACTGAGCAAGGCCAGGGATCGAACCCACAACGTCATGGTTCCTAGTCGGATTCTTTAACCACTGCGCCACGAGGAGAGCTCCTTGAGTTTATTTTTGTACATGATGTTAGACAGGGTTTTAATTTCATTACTTTCCATGCAGCTATCCAGTTTTCTCAGCACCACATGCTAAAGAGACTGTCTTTTCACCATTTTATGTTCTTATCTCCTTTGTCATAGATTAATTGACCATAAGTGTATGGATTTATTTCTGGGCTTTCTTTCGTGATCCACTGGTCTGTGTGTCTGTTTTAGTGCCATGCATCTAGATTTTTTTTCTTTTTTGTCTTTTTAGGACCGCACCCACGGCATGTGGAGGTTCCCAGGCTAGGGGTCGAATCGGAGCTACAGCTGCTGGCCTACGCCACAGCCACAGCAACACGGGATCCGAGCCACGTCTGCAACCTACACCACAGCTCATGGAAACGCTGGATCCTTAACCCACTGAGCAAGGCCAGGGACTGAACCTGCAACCTCATGATTCCTAGTCGGATTCATTTCTGCTCTGCCACGAAGGGAACTCCTAGATTTTTCATTGTCTTATCTTTTGATGATCAGAAGAGTTTGACCTTAGCACATTTATGATTAGTACTTTTGTGTCTTTTTTTTTTTTTAAGAACCAGCTTTGATTGTATTTTATTGTCAGTGCTTAAAGAAAAGCAGATTTTAATGGGAGAATAAGGAAGTGCAAAGAACTAGTAGAAGGAATTTTACTCTGAAGAACTTTAAAGGACATTGATCCTGGCTGATTAAAAATTGGGTCCATATTCGTTATCTTGGCCTCACCACCAACCCCCTTGCTTCCCAGCTCTTTGCATTCTGGGTTCTATTCCCATAACCCTGAAGAACCTGTTCCCTCAAAGGTCACTAGTGAATTTCTGGTTGTCAAGGTCCGAATTTATGCCCAGGAGTGGCATTGCTGGGTGATACAGTAGTTCTTTTTTTTTAATCACTTAATGAATTTTATTACATTTATAGGTGTACAAAAATCATCACAACCAAATTTTATAGCATTTCCATCCCAAACCCTCAGTGCATCCCCCCCACACCCCAACTTGTCTCATTTGGGAACTAAGTTTTTCAAAGTCTGTGAGTCAGTATCTGTTCTGCTAAGAAGTTCATTGTGTCCTGTTTTTAGACTCCACATGTAAGTGGTAGCATTTGATGTTGGTGTCTCATTGTCTGACTGGTTTCACTTCGCATGATAATTCCTAGGTCCTTCCATGTTGCTATAAACGCTGTTATTTCGTTCCTTTTAATGGCTGAGTAATATTCCATTGTGTATATGTACCACATCTTATTTATTCACTCCTCTTTCGATGGACATTTAGGTTGTTTCCATGACTTGGCTTTTGTATACCATACTGCAATGAACACTGGAGTGCATGTGTCCTTTTGAGTCATGGTTTTCTCTGGATAGATGCCCAGGAGTGGGGTTACTGGATCAAATGGTAATTCTATTTTTAGTTTTCGAAGGAATCTCCATACTGTTTTCCACAGTGGTTGTGCCAATTTACATTCCCACCAACAGTGTAATAGGGATCCTTTTTCTCCACACCCTCTCCAGCACTTACTGTTGGTAGACTTTTTGATGATGGCCATTCTGGCCGGTGGTACCTCACAGTGGTTTTGATTTGCATTTCTCTAGTAATGAGTGATGTGGAACATCTTTTCATGTGTTTTTTGGCCATCTGTATGTCTTCTTCGGAGAATTGTCTATTCAGATCTTCTTTCCATTTTTTGATGGGGTTGTTTGTTTTTTTGGAATTGAGCTGTAGGAGGTGTTTGTAAATTTTGGAGGTTAATGCCTTGTCAGTTGATTCATTTGCAAATATTTTCTCCCATTCTGTAGGTTGTCTTTTTGTTTTGTTTAGGGTTTCCTTTGCTGTGCAGAAACTTTTAAGTTTAATTAAGTCCCATTTGTTTATTTTCTTTTTATTGTCATTACTCTAACAGGTGGATCTGAGAAGATGTTGCTGTCATTTATGTTGGAGAGTGTTTGGCCTATGTTTTCCTCTAAGAGTTTTATAGTATCTGGTCTTATATCAAGATCTTTAATCCATTTTGAGTTTATTTTTGTGTATGGAGTTAGGAAGTGTTCTAATTTCATTCTTTTACATGTGGCTGTCCGGTTTTCCCAGCACAACTTATTGAAGGGGCTGTCTTTTGTCCAATGTATATTCTTGCTTCCTTTGTCATAGATTAGTTGACTGTAGGTACGTGGGTTTAATTCTGGGCTTTCTATCCTGTTCCACTGATCTATATTTTGGTCTTTGTGCCAGTACCATACAGTTTTGATGACTGTAGCTTTGTAGTGTAGTCTGAAGTCAGGGAGCCTGATTCCTCCAGCTCCATTTTTCTTTTTCAGGATGTCTTTGGCTCTTCTGGGTCTTTTGTGCTTCCAAACAAACTTTAAAATAATTTGTTCTAGTTCTTTGAAAAATGTCTTTTGTAATTTGATAGGGATTGCATTGAATCTGTAGATTGCCTTGGGCAGTATAGTCATTTTGATAATATTGCCTCTTCCAATCCAAGAACATGGTATGTCTTTCCATCTGTTCGTGTCATCCTTGATTTCTTTCATCAGCGTCTTATTGTTTTCAGAGTACAGGTCTTTTGTCTCTTTAGGTAGGTTTATTCCTAAGTATTTGATTCTTTTTGATGCGATGGTAAACGGGATTGCTTCCCAAATTTCTCTTTCTGATCTTTCATTGTTAGTATATAGAAATGCAGTTGATTTCTGTCTATTGATTTTGTATCCTGTGACTGCCAAGTTCATTGATGAGCTCTAACAGTCTTCTGATAGCGTCTTTAGGTATAGTATCATGTCATCTACAAATAGTGATAGTTTTACTTCTTCCTTTCCAATTTGGATTGCTTTTATTTGTTTTACTTCTCTGATTGCTGTGGCTAGGACTTCCAAAACTATGTTGAATAGTAGTGGCAAGAGTGGACATTCTTGTCTGGTTCCTGATCTTGGCGGGAATTCTTTCAGTTTTTCACCACTAAGAATGATGTGAGCTCTAAGCTTGTTGTATATGGCCTTTAATATGTTGAGGTAGGTTCCCCCTATGCCCACTTTCTGAAGGGTTTTTTATCAGAAATGGGTGTGGAATTTTGTTAAAGGCTTTTTCTGCATCTATTGAGCGGGTCATGTGGTTTTTATTCTTCAGTTTGTTAACGTGGTGTATCACACTGATTGATTTGTGGATATTGAAGAATCCTTATATCCCTGGGATAAATCCCACTTGATCATGATGTACAATCCTTTTAATGTATTGTTGGATTCGGTTGGCTAGTATTTTGTTGAGGATTTTTGCATCTATGTTCATCAGTGAAATTGGCCTGTAATTTTCTCTTTTTTTTGTGATATCTTTATCTGGTTTTGGTATCAGGGTGATGGTTGCCTCATGGAATGAATTTGGGAGTGTCCCTTCCTCCGCAATTTTTTGGAATAGTTTCAGAAGGATAGGTGTTAGCTCTTCTCTAAATGTCTGATAGAATTCGCCTGTGAAGCCATCTTGTCCTGGACTTTTGTTTGTTGGAAGTTTTTTAATCACAGTGTCAACTTCAGAACTTGTGATTGGTCTGTTCATCTTTTCTATTTCATCTTGGTTTAGTCTTGAAAGATTGTACTTTTCTAAGAATTTGTGCATTTCTTCTAGGTTTTCCAGAACATCAGAGTTTGGAGCAGAGAAAGATTTACTGCAGGGCCATGCAAGGAGACAGGCGGTTCATGCTCCCAAAATATCCTGAACTCCCTGAACCAGAATTGCAAAGCATTTTTAAAGGTAAAGTGAGGGAGGGGTGTGGTTGGTTGATGCAAACTTCTTGGTGAGGAATACTTTGTTCTTGCAGTTGTCCACAGAGGTCAGGTCACTATGTTCCTGTAAGCCTCCAAAAAGATACATATTATCTTTCAGAGAGAAGCTAAAGTAGAGGATACAGGGAAAGGGCCTGCCCTGAGAAGGCTTCAAAGCGTCCTGTTCCATTACACAGAGAGGGTGGACAATGTAGGTCCTGTGATACCCTGAGGAGGTTTCCCGAAATCTGGGTGTTGGGCCATGAGGATGCTGCAACTTTCATAACAATCACCTTCTTTGTTCTTCTTCTGGGACTTCTTGAATATCAGCTGTTGCTGGAGTTATCACTCATGAAATGTTGGGGGTGGAAGGGTACATATCAGTTGGGGTGCTTTTGGCTGCAAGGAACAGAAAGCCGAGCTACAGCAATTTAGTCCTAAGAGAACTGAGTGTGTAAGGTTAAAGGAAGCCCAGACACACAGAAGGCTCCAGGGTTGCCAAGTTCAGAGACTCAACCATGCTACCAAAGACCCATCTTTCAACTCATCGTCCTCAGGCTAGAAGGTCTCATGGTCTCAAGATGGCTGCCTGAGTTCTGGACATCACACACAGTCCCAGAAATAACCAAGAAGAAGAGATAGGTTCTCTTCCTCCTGTCTCCTTTCAAGAGAGAGGACCATCTCTAGCAACCCCTGGGGACTCCCTCTCAGGCCCATTCCTCAGCCAGTCCTGGGGAGCAGCTGGGACCCCCTGGTTAATCCACCAGCATTGCCTCCTCCATCTGAGCACAGGTGAGAGTAAATGTAGGGTGGAGCTGGGTGCAGTCCAGCACTGAGCCTTTCTCCCAGAGTAACTGTTCACTCAGCAGCCCTTCCCCAAGAGCGTTCTGCAGGCCCCTGATCTGGGAAAGCAGTTTTCTACAAGGCAGAGGTAGACACTGAAGAAGAAACAAATAAGTGAGCAGTGCCGTTTCAGGCTGTGCCAAATGCCTTGGAGAAGTCAAACGAGGAGCCAAGATGCAGAGAGACCTGGGAATGGGCTGCCTTCCTGAGGAGGAGCCCCCAGGGCACGTGTGGGGAGAGGGACCAGCAGGTGCAAAGGCCCCGAGGAGGGTAAGTAACAGGGAAGAACAAATCTGACTCTATGTTAGATCTGTTCCTTTTACTTTAACCTCACCTTAATCTTTGTGGTCTGTTGCCTGTGCTTAGTCACGCTGGCTCTACTACACCTTTTGTGAAAGAATGCCACCTGTAGCCTGAAATGTACAGGTACACCGTGACCTGACCTCTGTGGACAGTTCGATCCCACGCCAAGAAGTTGGCATCAAGCAGTCACGCCCCTCCCTCACGTGGTCTTTTAAAGGGATTTGTTGACAAATGAATGTTTCTACAAAACAGAGACTCACAGGCGTAGAGAACAGACTTGTGGTTGCCAAGGAGGAGGGGAAGGGGGTGGGATAGATGGGGAGTTTGGGGTTAGCGGATGCATTTGTGTCTACTAAATGTAATAGTAGATCTGTTACATGTAGAATGGTAAGCGGTGAGGTCCCACTGTACAGCGCAGGGAAATATATCCAGTCTCTTGGTATAGACCATGATGAAAGATACTATGAGAAAGGGAAGGTGTATGGAGTTCCCGTTGTGGCTCAGCAGGTTAAGAACCCAGCTAGTATCCATGAGGATGTGGGTTCGATTGCTAGCCTCGCTCAGTGGGTTAAAGATCTGGTGTTGCCGTGAACTGTGGTGTAGGCCAGCAGCCGCAACTCTGATTTGACCCTAACCCAGGAACTTCCATATGCTGTAGGTGTGGCTGTAAAAAGACCAAAAAAAAAAAAGAAAAATAAAAAGAAAGGGAAGGTGTGTATATATATATATATATATATATATATATATATATGACCGGGTCACTTTGCTGTACAGTAGAAATTGGCACAACATTGTAAATCAAGTATACTTTAATAAAAAAATTAATTAAAGGGACTTTGCTGAAAGCCTTTGGGGAGTTGGGGCTTTTTAAGGTACGAGCCACCCGTCTCCTTGCATGGCCCTGCAGTAAACCTTTCTCTGCTCCTGACTCCAATGTGTCATTATTGTTTGTCTTCACTGTACCTTGTTTGGTAAGGGGTACAGGTTTATGGAGCAGGAAGGCAGAGTGGCAGGAGGGGGCCAGGTGGGGCTGAGGTTGGAGGAGTGGCTGCTCCCACGAGGGCCTGGTGGCAGAGGCTGCCTGGTGGTGGGCACTTGCAGACGTGGGCATGGAATGTGGGCAGGAGAATGTGGGTGGGCCATTCTCCTGTTGCCAGGTGACCACAAACACATTTGGGTGCTGGGGAGCAAGGCTGCAGGGTTGGGAAGGACCCGGCATATGGGGGACCAGTGGCAGAGCTTGCTCTATGACCACCGCACGTTGGAGGCCGAGGGCCCGCCAGAGAGGGGGCAGGAGGGCAGTGCCCTGGGCCTCCAGAGCCCTGGGTATGAGAGCCGAGGGTCCAGGGACTCCAAGTACCGGGAGCCGGCTGATGAGGAGCTGGGGCTGGAAAGCCAGGATGAGGAGATCCCCCCGGAAGAGGTGACTGGGGAAGAATTCCTGGGCACCCAGAACACAGAAGAGGCCCTCTCAGAGCTGGAGAAGGATGTGGAGAAGGATGTGGAGGAGGGTGTGCCTGAGATGAGGTGCGCAGGGGCGTGGCCACCAGGCTGGAGTGGGGCGGGGTGGACCCTGGTGTAGGGGCGCCCTTGGGGGTGGGTGCCTCCGGGGCCCGTGATGTCATTCTAGGCTTGAGGGTGTCAGCACCTCACTGCCCCCAGGAGGAAGTCAGCAAACAGCCCCCGTCCAGGTGGCAGGTGAATGTGGGCGGAAAAACCCCACCAAAGCTTCAGTTCTGGAGAGTTCAGATGGCAGAGTTGAGAGGTCACAGCGGTGGCCCTCAGTCAGAAAGAGAGAAGAAATGGGTGAAAGCTCCCAAGCCCAAAGCCAAAACCATCCCGAGGACCACAAATTAGCAGGAAGGCTTTAGGTGTCAGGAGGGCATGTGAGCTGAGCTCTTGTGTGTCCTGGACACAGGCAGATGCTCCCCTGACCTGGGGACAGCAGGCGTCCCTCCCGCGCTGCACACGGCCTCGCACTCCCTGCAGGATGCCCCAGCCCCCACAGAGCCTGTGTGAGGGGCACGCGGTGTGGGGTGTGGCTGGCGGGGCTGGGGTGTGTGCTGTGCAGGGAGCAGCCGAGGCTGCCCGGGGCACTCTGTGCTGAGCATCCGCTCTGGGGCCTGGCCTGCATTTGGGAAGCCTCTCCCCGTCCGGCCGGGCAGGAGCGGGCCTCCGTTTCCTTTCACAGAGGAGGGAGCTGGGGTGGCTGGGATGTCAGTCCAGTCTTTGTGGTACTAGAACCCTCCTCCAGGCAGGCCTCCTGGGAGGGGAGGGCGAGATCCTGGAGGAGGGGCCGAGAGCAGGAGCGTGGGTCCAAGGGGCTGGGGGAGTGTGTGGTCCCGCCTGCCCTGACTGGCCAGCTCTCCCCAGCCGGCTGTCCATCTCCCAGAGGCTCCCCAGCGCCTCCGTGGGCAGGGAGAGGAAGAAGAGGAGGCGGCTGTTGGAGCTGGCCAAGCCCAAGACCAACTGGCAAGTCTTGAAAGACAGGTGAGGCCTGGCTGCGGTGGGGGAAGCCGCTCCCGGTGGCCCCTCTGCCTGGCCCTCCCCTGCCTCCCAGGGACTGGCCTGGGGCGGGTGCTGAGGGAGGGGAGACTCTGCCCGTGGCGGCCCTGGGTGCCAGCAAAGGACAGTGAGGCCTTGAGCCAATGGAGCCCAGCGCAAAGGCGGGTGGGCCTGTCTCGTGCAGGGTAAGGTGCTGCTGCAGGGGCTACGCCTGGATCGCCCCCGGCACGAGGAACCTGCACTTCTGTGTCTACTGGTGAGTCCTGGGTGCCCCTGCCCTGGACTGCCTGGGGGCCCTCTACTCCAGCCACCCTGCCCTCTCCTCCCCTGGGACAGGGTCGGGCGAAGGGCTCTCCGCTGCGGGCCTCACCCTAGGATCCCACCCTAGGATCCCCAGCACCACCCGGAGCTCTGGACTCCATTCTCCGGGACATGGCCCCAGGCCCCCTTCTCAGTTACGCCTCTTTTTTTTCCAGCTCCCTCCTCTGAACACCAGCCTTGCTCAAAATATCTGCACCCCGCCCGCATGACTCTAAGGCTTTCCCGTGTCCTCTGTCTCTGACCCCCGCGTCCTCTCTGACCCACCCCGCCCCCCACCTGCTCTCTCCTTTCCTCCCAGCCCGTTCCCCTCCCCACCACTGCAGCCGCCCTGCTCCCACTCGTCATCCCATCTTCTGTCTGTGTTTATGGGGCGCCCTGAGTTCTGCTTCTGAGGGCACAGGCCACCTAGGCCCTGGCTTCCCTCACCCTGAACCCTGCCGGATGTGTTCCAGGCCATCCGTGTACTGGACGGAGAGGTTTCTGGAGGACACCACACTCACCATCACGGTGCCAGGTAGGCTGAGCCCTCACTGTCTCCTTTCTCCAGGAGCGTCCAGCCTGGCGCCTGCGGCTGAGTCCCGGCGTCTCACCCAGACCTGTGCCTGGCTCTGACAGGGAGACTGCTGGGTCTCCCGGAGGGACCCCACCCCGCGTCCGTCTGCCTGCCGGGGTCTGCTCTCTGGAGTCTGTCCCCGCCCCAAACGGAGGATGGTCTGGGGAGGGGTGGGAGGCCGACTCTACAGGGGACCGCGGTGCAGCTCGGCATTAAAGAAAGACCCCGTCCCTTCCCGGGGCAGCGGATCCCCTTAAATAGAACGTTTCAAGAAAGCGCCTTTCTGGAGAGGTGCTCAGGGCAGGTTCTCAGGGTTTTGGATCTGCCGCAGCAGAGGTGCTGGCAGCCCAGGCCCGTCCTGACTGCAGGCCTCCCAGCCCTGTGCTCGCAGCCCGTGCACCCTGGGGCCCCAGGTGGGGATGTCACCCAGTGCAAAGCTAGGTTCAGGAGGAAGTCCCTGGGGGGCCGGTTTCAAGGGAAGTGTTCCCCATTTTGCGTAGAGGTGTCCCGCCGCGTGGAGGAGCTGGCCCGACCTAGAAGGTTCTACTCGGAGTATTATAGCAACAACAGGTAGGGGCAACCGCCTGGGAGGCTGGAACCCCTTCGCGCACGGGGCAGCAGGGGAGGGCTGCGCCTTTGGAGCTCAGCTCCCCAGACAGAACCGCCTGGCTTCAGGGGCTGCAGGCCAGTGTGCGGTGTCGCTTCTCGCCAGCGGGGAGGGATTCCTGGACTTCTTAGACTCTGGCTTCTCATGAGCGCGGAAAGGGGACGACAATCCTGCCCGCTGTGCTGAGGGCCCACCACCGTGTTTCTGCCCTGGCTGTGTGACAACGGCGTCTCACCTTAATGCAGTCTGCAGGCGATTTAACCCGCTGCAACTAGACTTAGTGCAGAGTGTAGACCTGGGCTGGCATTACCGCTGTGTGAACATTTCTGTCCAAGGACCACCCCCGGCTCTGAGAGCGGCTCATCTGCTGCATTCTGGCCTCAGAGCCATGAACTGCGTCTGTTTCTGGAGCAGAGGCATAGCTGAGGCCTGGTCCCTGGAGGCCAGCCCGGTGGAAGCTCTTCCCTGGGTCTGTGTCAACGGCGGGCTCCTACTTCCCCCAGGAGGGGTAGCTCCATCCTGAGGGCGTGGAGGGCGAGGGGGACTTTTGAGGACTCCCTGTTGGAGGCACTTCCCCAGCCTTTCACCAGGCCAGGCCCTCCCCAACCCACAGAATCAGAGAGGTGTCAGGCACACACCGCAGCACAGATGGCCCCTTGGCTGAGCTGGCCTGTCCTACACGGCTGTCCCTTAGGACCACCCCTGTCTGGCCCATCCCACGCTCCACCCTGGAATACCGACCTTCCAGTCGCCTGCGGGAGCTGGCCACCCCTAAGACCCGGAACAACATCTGGAGCATAAACATGTCCGAGGTGGGTGCCTCTTTCTTTCCCCAGAGCCCCCACTGCTCCCACCAGGGCTCCCACCCACCATCCCTGGGCCCCGACGGCCCAGAAGCACAAGAGGAAACTCGCTCCAGGGCAGCAGATGCTAACAACCTTCCTGGACCACTAGGCTTTGTTGGAATTGGCCCAAGAAAAGGGTTTACTCCCTCACCTCTGCCTTGAAGGCAGCTCCAGGGCCAGCCCCCTGCCCACCAGCTCAGAGTGGAGCCCAGAAGTGGAGCCCACCTCCCATGTGGGCATGACAACCCTGCTTCAGAGATCACAGAGGTCAGTCCCTTCTGAATCCGGCCCATACCTCCCTCCAGCTGATGGTTTCCCTCCTTCCCAGCTCAGGCCTCACTCTGCCCCACGGCCTGCGGCCCCTCTGGCACCTGTGCCCTGGCATGCACCCCCCCCATTAGTAGCACAGAGTTTTCTCTCCTGGGAGGGAGCATCACGCACCCACTGAAAGACACATGGTTTTTCTGGGTTTTGGCTCCTGCAAGCATGGCTGCCATCAGCATCTGAGAATCGTGGGAACACAGTTCCATAAACTCCAGGGTAAATGCCCAGAGGTGGGGGCCTGGCCAGAGGGCTTGTCTGACTTTATCAGAAAGTGACCACGTGCTTCCACAGTGGCTGCTCCGTCTGGCACCGTCTGTCCCTTTGGTGGTTTTTCTGTTCCTTTATGTCTGGCCATTCTGGAGTTCCAGTTGTGGTGCAGCAGAAATGACTCTGACTAGCAATCATGAGGTTGAGGGTTCAATCCCTGGCCTCACTCAGTAGGTTAAGGATCTGACTTTGCCATGAGCTGTGGTGTAGGTCACAGATGTGGCTCGGATCTAATGTTGCTGTGGCTGTGGTATAGGCCAGCAGCTGTAGCTCTGATTGAACCCCTAGCCTGCCGAACCTCCATATGCCATGGGTATGGCCCTAAAAAACAACAACAACAGCAAAAAGTCTGGACCTTCTGAGGGATGTGCGAGGGTCGGTACTGTGGTTTGAGTACTGTGTTGATTGGTGTTTCTGTATGGTTGTTTGACAGACCACCCCCCCCACACACACACACTCTTTAATACTTTTAAGAATAATCCCTTGTGGCTCAGTGGGTTAAGAACCTGACATAGTGTCCATGAGGTTGCGGGTTTGATCCCTGGCCTTACTCAGTGGGTTAAGGGCGTTGCTGTGAGCTGTCATTTGTTCACAGATGCAGCTCAGATCTGACATTGCTGTGGCTGTGGTGTAGGCTGGCAGTTTGACCCCTGGCCCCGGGAACTTCCATATGCTGCAGGAGGTGCAGCCTAAAAAGAGGATAAAAACAACAGCAAAGAATAAATCCAGACATCATACAACTTTTCTCACAAACTCTTCAGTATGGATTCCTAACATTCAACGATAATTTTTTTTTCTTTTTGTCATTTCTAGGGCCGCACCCACAGCATATGGAGGTTCCCAGGCTAGGGGTCTAATCAGAGCTACGACTGCCAGCTTATACCACAGCAATGCGGGATCCGAGCTGCATCTGCGACCCACACAGCTCATGGCAGTGCCGGATCCTTAATCCACTGAGCGAGGGCCACTTCATGGTTCCTAGTTGGATTCATTAACCACTGAGCCATGACGTGAATTCCCAAGGATAGTTTGAAAACCATAAAAGCAATGGTCACACTAGAAGGATTTAACAATGATACCACAGTGTCCAAGTACCCAGTCCATGTTCCTTTTCCCAGTTCTCTCAAAAAAGGCTTCATATTCATCTGGTTGGATCAGGATCCAGAGGAGGGCATGGGCCTTTCGACCTGTCCCACCTCTTACCTAGATACACCTGCTACTTCCTGGCCGCTGCTTTGCCTTTGCTGGTTCGGTCGTCATTTGAGCCCATCTGTGCTCCAGCATCCTCTGTGGCTCCCCAGTACCCCAGAAAGGCCAGAGATGTCAGGAAGGACTGCAATCTTCCATGTGTCACAGTTGGACACATTCAGGACAGGGTTTAATCACTCTTTAATGATTTTGCAGGGAGAATGTTTCCACACGTAAAGGAGCCGGCTGGTGGGTCGGGCAAGGAAAGAGGGTCAACAGGATGCATTCGGGAAGGGGGAGGCCTGGAAGGAGCGGGTCTCGTGTGCACTTTTCCGCGGTTGGGGGGGTAGTGTGGGTACAGTGATGGGCCAGCAGCTGCCAGGGCTCGGTCCAGGTCCTGCCTGTGAGTCAGGTTCAAATCGGCCAACTTGGTGGTGCGTGGATTCTTGGAAGGTGCTGAGAAAGAACCACCTGCCATGGCTTTCCACTTTCACTCCACTTGGCCAGCTCTGGCTCATTTCCATTATTTTATACTTTACTATGCAGTTAGGCCCCTATACCAGAATCACAGTCTTGTGGTTTTAATGTACACACGGTGTTTTCTTCCTTGCTTCCCCCTCAGTTATCTGTTTTCCATATGGATCCTGTATTTCATCTGCTGGACTGCGTCCTACCACACGAACATACCCCACTTAATTGGCCCATTCCTGACTGATGGACACCTAGGCTGTTTCCAAGTGCTGGCCCTGGTCACCAGCTGCAGGGAACAGCCCTTTACTCACCTCCTCCAGCTTCTTTGTATGGTGGCAGTCAGTGTGCATGTCACTTGTGCCACGGGTAGACTGCCCTCCAAAGTGCATGTGGACTACTCTCCTACCAGCCAGGCACTGGCACCTCTTTCCTCCCTCCTCCTTGCCGGGGCTTGATAATGCCAGACTTTCACTTTTTCCAAATTTGTGGATGTACAGTGTTATATATATTTTTTTGTCTTTTGAGGGCCGCACCTGTGGCATATGGAGGTTCCCAGGCTAGGGGTTGAATCGGAGCTACAGCTGCCGGCCTACGCCACAGCCACAGCAACGTGGGATCTGAGCCACAGCTCAAGGCAATGCCAGATCGTTAACCCACTGAGCAAGGCCAGGGGATCGAACCCGCAACCTCATGGTTCCTAATTGGATTCGTTTCCACTGTGCCACGACGGGAACTCCCAGTGATATTTTCTTTTAATTTAAATTTTTCTAGTCCACCGAGAGGATTCTTGATAATTTGGGTTTACTTTCCTACATGATTGACTCACTGTCCTATTACTTTTCATGTTATTGATTTAGAGGAGCTCGGAATTCCCATCGTGGCTCAGTGGTTAACGAATCTGACTAATATCCATGAGGACGCAGGTTTAATTCCCGGCCTTGCTCAATGGGTTAAGGAGCCGGTGTTGCCATGAGCTGTGGTGTAGGTCACAGACGTGGCTTGGATCCTGCATTGCTGTGGCTGTGGTGTAGGCCGACAGCTACAGCTCTGATTTGACCCTAGGCTTGGAAACTCCATATGCGGAGGTGGCGGCCCTAAAAAGCAAAAAAAAAAAAAAAAAAAAGAGAGAGAGAGAGATTTAGAGGAGCTCTTTATTTATGATGGCCACTAATCCTTGGCTGAACACGCTGCAAACAAAGTTCTTCCTAGACAGTCTCTGGCCTTTCAGTGTTGCTTATGGGAGCTTTTGTATCCAGGGAAGAAGCACAGACTGCTTTACTCTTTCCCCTTCAATTCTTTTTTTTTTCTTTTTTGGTCACCCCGTGGCATATGGAAGTTTCTGGTCTTGAGGTCAGATCTGAGCTGCAGTTGCAACCAATCCTCCCTGTGGCAATGCCAGATCCTTAACCCCCTGTGCTAGGCTGGGGATCAAACCTCCCTCCTAGCACTGCAGAGACGCTGCTGATCCTGCTGCGCCACCGATGGAAAGCCTTCCTCTCTCACTCTGTTCCTAGGTGTCCAAAGTAACCCGAGCAGCCCAGATGGCTGTCCCCAGCTCGAGGATCCTGCGACTGGCAAAGCCCAGGGCCCCGGCCACCCTGTTGGCAGAGTGGGACCCCATGCCGAAACCCAAGCCACACGTCTCCGACCACAACCGCCTCCTTCACTTGGCCAGTAAGCAGGTCCCGGGCTGGGCATCTCGTGAGTGTCCCTCCGCACTGGGCACAGGTCAGGCGGTCGGTGGCTGTGGACCTGCTGCTGCCAGATTTGTGCTTCCCTCTTCTCCCCATGAACTTGAACCTGGCTGTACAGTTCAGGCTGTGGCCGGAGGCACCCCAGGGGTTGCAGAGGAAAGCGCTCCCTGGGCTGTGGGTGGTGTCTCATCCCCAGCACAGCAGTGGGGGCCAGAGGGAGAGTGAGCCTAGGGAGCAGCAGCCCAGCTTCAGTGGCTTCCGGCTTCTCTTCCTGTCCTTGAAAACAAAGGAGCCGCCAGTACCCCCATGACAAAATATGCACTAATTGCTGAGAATTTGAAAAATGCATAAAAGCACAAAGAGGGAAGGAATCTCGCTGCCCCAAGGTAGTGCCATTTGCTGTTTCCTTTTGGGCTGCACGCACAGACACCCCACGTGCAGCAGTGTGCTCGCAGCTGGGATTCACCCTCCCAGGGGCTCCGCTGCCTGACCATCCGTACCTCACTCACCCGCCACCGTAGCCCCTCTCAGCCCAGCGTTGTCCCTACACGGCAGCAGCCCCCCACCCTGGTCCTCAGCACTGCCCATGCCCATTTCCCGAGGCGCAGCCAGGGGGTCTTGGCACACTTAGGTCGGCCCCTAAGCCCCCTCTTAGGCTCCCGCCCTGTGCTTGTCCCCTCGGCTCCTGCCTCACCCCG
Organism: Catagonus wagneri; assembly: GCA_004024745.2. NCBI lineage: Eukaryota > Metazoa > Chordata > Mammalia > Artiodactyla > Tayassuidae > Catagonus > Catagonus wagneri. Next base: position 75,074 of record PVHT020000011.1, on the reverse strand, counting down.
TGCTTGTCCCCTGGGCTCCCCTGCAGGCTGCGCTCTGGCCGCCTGGGACACTCTCCCCAGACACCACGTGGCTTCTGTGCCCTCGGTGAGCACCCCTATTTCCCCACTTACTCCCTCTGCGCTGCCCCTGTTCTTCACCTTTTAACATACTTGATGGTTTATTTACCTAGCATTTGTGCTGTCATGTACCAGGCCTGAGAGGTCAGAGGCTCAGAAAATTCAGCATGTCCCCAGCTCCTGGTATATAACCCCAGGGCTGAACTGGCCGCCTTGGTTTAGTCTGCTCTTTTTTTTTTTGTCCTTTTTTTTTTTTTTTTTGCCTTATCTAGGGCCGCACCCGCGGCATATGGAGGTTCCCAGGCTAGGGGTCTAACAGGAGCTGTAGCTGCCGGCCTTCGCCACAGCCACAGCAACACGGGATCCGAGCCGCATCTGCAACCTTCACCACAGCTCATGGCAACACCAGATCCTTAACCCACTGAGCAAGGCCAGGGATCGAACCCGCAACCTCATGGTTCCTAGTCGGATTCATTAACCACTGAGCCATGACGAGAACTCCACTCTATTCTTTCTCAGTTCTCCATCTCCTAGTTTTTTGGGGATATCATTGATTTAGAGCAGCTCTTGGTATAAGATGATCCCTAATGCTTCATCCAGCACATTTTGTAGCATAACTTCTTCCCGGTCAGTCTTTTCTCTTGCAAGTTCACCGATGGGCTCTTTTGTTTGTTTATTCATTCCTTTGTCCATTCCCTTAATATTTGTTAGGCAAATATTAAGGGGAGAGAAACAGACCAGGAGGACACACAGTGTGTGACTCCATGGATGAGAAATATCCAAAACAGGCACATCCACAGAGACAGGGTGGGTTCCTGGTTGTCAGAGGCTGGAGATGAGGTGGGGGTAACTGCTCAAGGGAAAGGGGCTTCACTTTGGGATGATGAGAATATTGTAAAACTGACCACAGTGATGGATGCACAGCTCTGTGAATGTACTAAATACAAGGTATTGAATTATGGTGGTTTTTTCTTTTTTTTTTTTTTGCTTTTTAGGGCCGCATCTGGCATATGGAGGTTCTCAGGCTAGGGGTTGAATCAGAGATACGGCTGCTGGCCTACACCAGCAGGTATTTGTTAAAGTGTTTGTTGAATTTGTTGAAGGCTGGCTAAACGAACAGAGGCATGAATACAATGCACTGTTGTTGGGGACCATCCCGTCTCCCTGACACACGTGCATGTGCACACACCTGGGATATAAGCACGTGGACATCTGTACATACATACCATGCACACTCGTCCAGGCTTCAGGAGGACTTTTCCACGTGCACCATGTGTGTATGGATGAGAGTGGTGTAGGGCTGGGTTTTCTAAACCTCAGACTTCGCCCACTGATGCTTGTGACTGGCAATGACAAGGCGAGACGATGAGTGCAGGGCAGGAACCACAGCTGTGTGTTGGGGGGCGTGCTGGGCAGACCAGTCACACTCTGGTCATGCTCAACAGATTTAAGAGCCCGGATGTTACAGCGGTGGGTTCTGGGCAGCATGGGGCCCCAGCAAGTGTCATCTGCCAAGCAGAGCTGCAGGCCGGCTCAGGGGTGCCCCGAGTGGGCTGCACCTGCTGGTAGAAGGGCCCCCCCCTCCTTTCACCAGGGCCTCTCCACAGAGCTGCACCCTTCTGGGTCTGCAGAGTCTGGAAGCAAAGAGGGGTTTGGAAAGGAGGCGGTGGCACCCTTCAAAACCGGGGGCCCTGAAGCCCCCAGAGACGGAAAGCTGAGGCAGTGGCCACTGGCGGTCACCTCTCTCCTAGTTCCCACGCAGGCGGTGCCCGCAGCCCCCGCTGGGAAGGAAGGTGGTGGGAAAGGAGATCAGGACAGAGGGAGCCCGGCCCACCCGTGGGTCTGCCCTGAGAGCTTCAGTGGAGTCAAGATCAACCAACCCCTTGACTTAAATCAATTAATTGATTTTATTAGAATTAAATAGGATCAGGAACTCTGTGGTCACATGTGGTGGGACCCTGTCAAAGGGGCCCAACTGGGGCTGCAGGTGCAACGGGCAGTGGGGGCTGAGTGACTCCCTCCTCATCCCTGGCCACCAGGACACCTTGTCCTCCAAGTCCCCCTGTCTGGGCTGTGGCTGTGTGAAATATTTTTTCTTTACAATTGACCCTTTTGGAGTTCCCATCGTGGAACAGCAGAAACGAATCTGACCAACATCCATGGGGACTCATGTTCGATCCCTGGCATTGTTCAGTGTGTTAAGGATCCGGCATTATCATGAGCTGCGGTCACAGCTGTAGGTCACAGACGTGGCTAGGATCTCGTTTGCTGTGGCTGTGGTATTGGCCAGCAGCTACAGCTCTGACTCGACCCCTAGCCTGGGAACCTCCACATGTTGCGGGTGCAGCCCTAAAAAAAGAAAAAAAAGACCCTTTTTAAAGTGCACAATTCAGGAGTTCCCGTTGTGGGGCAGCAGTTAACGATCCAGCTAGGAAAAATGACGTTGCGAGTCCGATCCCTGGCCTTGCTCAGTGGGTTAATGATCCAGCGTTGCCATGAGCTGTGGTGTAGGTTGCAGACGCCGCTCACATCTGCTGTTGCTGTGGCTCTTGTGTAGGCCAGCAGCTGTATCTCTGATTCGACCCCTAGCCTGGGAACCTCCATATGCCAGATGTGGCCCTAAAAAGCAAAAAAAAAAAAAAAGAAAAAAACCACCATAATTCAATACCTTTTATTTAGTACATTCACAGAGCTGTGCATCCATCACTGTGGTCAGTTTTACAATATTCTCATCATCCCAAAGTGAAGCCCCTTTCCCTTGAGCAGTTACCCCCACCTCATCTCCAGCCTCTGACAACCAGGAACCCACCCTGTCTCTGTGGATGTGCCTGTTTTGGATATTTCTCATCCATGGAGTCACACACTATGTGTCCTCCTGGTCTGTTTCTCTCACTGAGCATCCTGGTCTCCAGGTCCGTCCACGTGGTAGCGAGTGTCGCTGCTTCTCTTCACGACCGAGTGATGCTCCCGTGTGTGGAGGGACCACACTGATTACCAGCATCTGTGGGTGGACAGGCCCTTGAACTTGGGAGCCCCGACCCAGAAGGCGAGTCTCCACAAGGGAGGGCTGCACGCCCAAGGCTCGGGTCCTGATGCTGTCCCTCTCTCCCCGCCCCGTCCAGTGCCCAAGGCCCAGTCAGAGAAGTGTGTTCCTGACCGAGACCCACGCTGGGAGGTGCTGGAGGTCACCAAGAAGGTGGTGGCCAGTCCCCGGATCCTGTCCCTGGCTAAGCCCAAAGTGCGAAAGGACTTGAACGAGGGCTTCGACCCCTACCGCATCTCCCCCGCCACCTTGGTGGCCCGGGCCTCTCCCCGCCTGTACGAGCTCGCCACCCCCAAGAGCATCACCAAAAAAGCCTGAGAAGCCAAGCTGGCCCCCGAGCCCCTTCCCAGTAAACACCCAAGTGCATCCTAATGCTGTGTGTGGCTCTGAACACTTCGGCCTGGAGGCGGGAGGGCGGCAGCCAGCAGAGGAGACAGTCGTAATGTTCATGCTCCGATCCAGCCTGTAGTTTCTGCAGCCCCTTTTCCCCATCACGTTCCCCCCCGCCCATTGTCAGCCCCTCTGATGGCAGGTTCACCCTCCCCTGCTTCACAGTTTTCCCTCTGAACCTCTTCTGTCCAGACTTGCTTATCCAGCCACGTCCTGGTGACCACAAGCACCTCAAATCAGAATGACCTCTGTAATAAACCAGCTAATGCCTATTGCATGATTTACTGGTCTTTGCAGTGACCTGGTGGGGGACTAGCCATGTCCCCATTTTGCTGAGGGGAGCCTGAGGATCAGGTTTTGTGAAAGACCCGCAGTCCCCCACATGAGTTTCCTACAGCTTCGGGAACAAGTCACTACAAACTGGCTTAAAACCACCTAGATTGCTTCTCTCCCAGTCCTGAGGTCAGGAGTCCAACTTGGGCCTCATGGGGCTGAACCCAGGCCTGGGCAGGGCTGGTCCTTCCAGAAGCTCCAGGGGAGAGTCGGTTCCTCCTTTTCCAGCTTGGAGGTGCCACATTCCTGGCTTATGGCCTCTTCCTACATCCTCACACCCAGCAGCGTGGTGTCTCCTGTCTCTCTCTTGGGAGGACCTTGTGATGACACTGGGTCCCCTAATCCAGGATCACCCCCTTCTCGGGGTCCAGGATCAGAATGTGGGTGTCTTTGGGGGCTGTTGTTCTGCTGGGCACAGAGGGAGAGCTTTGTGAGTCTTGTCTATCTCTGGCTCGGGCAGGGCCACTTGGGTATCAGCTGCTGCGTCCTGATCATGCTGTGCTGACAGCCCCTTGCGTCGTGTCTTAGAGCCCACAGGTGTCCTGAGCTGGGAGTCTGAGAATCCAAAATAATTAGCAGACTCTTTGAAGACATTATTTCACTCAGTAAAGGACATTTACCAAATATTTATAGGCTCAGACCTAGACGGGGGCTCCGAAGAGAAAGGTTAAAAGAGGAGCCACCCTCATGTTCTCAAATGCTGCAGATTGCTGGAGGGGTGACCTTGCTGGAGCCTGTGGGTGCTGCTGAATGTTCCCACAGACGGAAGGAGATGAGAGCCCACGCTCCCCTAGTGATGGTAAAACCCTTGGCGCTTTCTGCGTCGGTCTGTTGGGGACACCGGGTGGCTGGACAGCCTTTGCAAAAGGCTGTTGTGATGAAGACCAGGAGCAGACAGACGAAGACTCACACCCCCGGTGAGGGGCGAGCCCCTCCTGGCAGCACGGTGTCCTGCATCCGGCCGAGTGGACCGTGTGGTCAGCTGAACGCCAGCCCTGAAGACACCCAGGCCGCATCCTGGAAACCCATGAACTTGATACATTAGCTGGCACAGGGGAGGCGACCCGGGTTCCCTGGGTGGGTCCTTCTAAGAGGGAGGCAGCAGGAACTTGGTAACACCAAAGCAACAAGCTGGGCTCAGGCCTTTTTTTTTTTTCTTTTGCGCTGCACCTGCAGCATATGGAAGTTCCCAGGCAAAATCGGAGCTATGGCTGCCGGCCTACGCCACAGGCACAGTAACATAGGATCTGAGTCCTGTCTTCCACCTGCACCATAGCTCATGGCAACATGGGATCATTAATCCACTGAAGCGAGACCAGGGGTTGAACCCGAGTCCTCACGGGTACTAGTTGGGTTCATTACCGCTGAGCCACAATGGGAACTCCATGGGCTCAAGCTTTGAAGATAGAAGGACATGGTCTCCTCTCTCAGGGCCTGGGGAGGGAGCAAGGCCCTATTGACACCGAGATTCTGCCCAGTGGAACTCCTGACCCCGAAAATAAAAGTATGCTGTACCTACAGGGTTTGTGGTGATTGTCACAGCAGCAAGAGGCAACCAATGCAGAATCGAAATCAGAGCTTCAATCTCAACAAGGCAGAGCCCGAAGACCCATGGTGTCCGTGGTGTGGCTGAAAAGGGCTGCACGTCCACCAGGACCAGGGATGTCCAAACTTAGGGACTTTGTGAGACAAAACAAACCAAAACTTTAAGCCAGCTGAATATCCAAAACCACGCGCTTGTTCTCTTGTCAAAGACCTCCTCATACTGCATGTTCCTCTTCAGGTAGAGGAAAAAAAAACAAAAAACAAAACCTCACACTGACAGCTCTTGAAGAAACAAGAAAACTCATGTGACTTAGTGATTTGATAAGCCTGTACCCTACATGTCACAAATGTGATTCATGGTCTGCTTTGTTGAGACTGAACATACCTGAAGTCTACCCCTTTCTGGGCTTTACGAGCAGTGACACAAGGACGTGGTAGTGTAGCCACCGCTGTCACAAGATACACAAGTTTCTGTCGGGAGAAAACCATAATTCGAAGATATACATGCACCCCAATGTTCATAGCAGCACCATGTACAATAACCAAGACATGGAAACAACCTAAATGTTCACTGACAGATAAATTGATCAAGAAGATGAGGTACGTATATGCAACGGAAGATGACTCAGCCATAAAAAGAATGAAATCATGCCATTTGCAGCAACATGGATGGACCTAGGGATTCTCATACTAAGTGAAGTCAGAGAGAGAAAAATAAATACCATATGATATCACTTATATGTGGAACCTAATTTTTAAAAATAATACAAATGAACTTATTTACAAAACAGAAACAGATGCACAGATTTTGAGAACAAATGTATGCTTACCGAAAGGCAAGGTGGGGGGTGGGGAGGGATAAATCAGAAGTCTGGGATTAAAATATACATATTCTTATACATAAAATAGATAACCAGCAAAGACCTGCTGTATAGCACAGGGAACTCTACTCATAACCTATATGGGAAAAGAATCTGAAAAGGATATGTGTATATGTCTGAGTCTCTTTGCTCTACAACTGAAACTGATGCAACATTGTAAATCAGCTATAGGCCAATACAATTGTTTTTTCTATTTTTGCTTTATCTAGGGCCGCATCCGTGCCATACGGAGGCTAGGGGTCTAAAAGGAGCTGTAGCCGCCGGCCTTTGCCACAGTCACAGCAACGCGGGATCCAAACCGTGTCTGCGACCTACACCAGGGCTCATGGCAATGCCGGATCCTTAACCCACTGAGCAAGTCCAGGGATCGAACCCACAACCTCATGGTTCCTAGTCGGATTCCTTAACCACTGAGTCACAACGGGAACTCCATTTTTTTTTTTTTTTAAAGACACACAAGTTTCACCTCCCCACAAGCCCTTTGTGCTGCTCTGTGTTCATGCTGTTCTCCCCTTCCAGGCCCTGGCCACCATTGACCTGCTCTGTGTCCCCACAGGCTGAGGTTTCCAGAATGCTGGTAAACTGGGAAGGAGCGCTGTTGGGGAGGCCCTGTGAGATTTAATCTCAGGCGTGTTGTGCGCTCACACCACAGGATCGGGACTAGCCTGCGATCCATCCTGGGAGTCAAGCCAAGCTCGGCCTGTTGCTGTCTCCTGATGGGACAAGGATTTGAGCTTATTTATGTTACTCTTTCAATTTGTGTTACACCTTTTGCTTTTTAAATTTTTCACAATACGATTCATGTTTTTGTGTCAGAGGTTAAGTCCCCGGGAAACAAACCAAGAGACAGAGGTGGAGACAGGAAAATGAGTGGGATGGCCCTTGCGGTCGCCACTTGCCAGGCGGGAGAGGACCCAGACATGACTGAGTCTGAGCTCCAGGGACCTTTGGAGCTTCCAAGCCATCCCCTGTGGAACTGACAGGTGACCTCTCTCTTCAGCCAAAGGCAGGACCTGGGAGGCACTGCTGAGAGCTATCAACCACCAACGTTTCCCAGTGGCGGGTGTGTCTGAGGGGTGGACGATGCACACAGTACCCACTTGCCCACCCTGAATTGCTCAGCTCGGAGCGAAGTGTTTCGGAAATGGTTCCTCCATGATCTCGCTGGGCCTCTTGCTGGAGGTGAACTTGCAAGAGAAAGATCTGTGGGCTGGAGTTCCCATTTTAACTCAGTGGTAACGAACCTGACTAGTATCCACAAGGATGAGGGTTCGATCACTGGCCTCTCTCAGTGGGTTAAGGATCCGGCGTTGCCGTGAACTGTGGCACAGGTCACAGACGTGGCTCAGATCCGGCGTGGCTGTGGCTGTGACTGTGGCTGTGGCATAGGCCAGAAGCTGCAGCTCTGATTTGACCCCTAGCCTGTGTGTGGCCCTAAAAAGACAAAAGAAAAAAAAAATTTGTGAACCATAGCCCCCACTGCTGTCTCTGAACTCACTGCCCCTCACCTCTGCCGGCCCTCCCTCTACTGTGCTAAGAGCCTTGGCTGTGGGTGGCCCAGACCTCAGACCACTTGCTGTCAAAATGGGGTGGAACAGTGGCAAGAGAAAGGGACAGAGCACTCTGCTCAGTAGCTTTCCTGGACGGCTGTGCTCCATGCCTTTGCCCTTCCTGTTCCAGCTGCTAGAAGTTCCCCTGCAGCTGCTCCTTTCCCCTTCCTCATCTTAACTGAGGACACCGCTTTTTTTGTTTTCTTGGTTTCATTTCTTTTACTCTTTATTAGAAGATCATTCAGATTTACAGGAAAACTGCAAGAACAAGTATAGTGAAGAAAAAAAAAATCGGCACAATTTTCCCCCAATGCACGTGTTAACATTTTGCCCCACTTGCTTTATCATTTGTGCTCTCTCTCCCCGTCTGTGTTTTATAGATATAAAATGCATTTTTCGGAGTTCCTGTCGTGGTGCAGCAGAAACAAATCCAACTAGGAATCACGAGGTTGCGGGTTCAATCCATGGCCTCGCTCAGTGGGTTAAGGATCTGGCCTTGCCGTGAGCTGTGGTGTAGGTTGCAGACGTGGCTCGGATCCTGCATTGCTGTGGCTGTGGCGTAGGCCAGCGGCTACAGCTCCGATTAGATCCCTAGCCTGGGAATCTCCATATGCTCTGGGTGCAGCCCTAAAATGAAAAAAGCCCCCCCAATGCATTTTTCTAAAGTACCTGAGAGTCACTTGCATACCCTATGACTTTTTACCCTGTCTTCACCCATTGAGTCTGTTCTAACAAAAAGGTCATGGACTGGGTGGCTTATAAAGATCAAGGTGCCAGCAGATTTGGTGTCTGGTGAGGATTTGCTTCCTGGTTCCTAAGGCTGTCTCTTCACTGTGTCCTCACGTGGGCACGTGGCAGAAGGGGTGAGGGGCTGTCTGGGGTCTCATTCTCTCTCTCTCTCTCTCTTTTTTTTTTTTTTTTGCTTTTCAGAGCTGCACCCGCAGCATATGGAGTTTCCCAGGCTAGGGGTCAAATCGGAGCCACAGCTGCCTGCCTACACCACAACCACAGCAATGCAGGATCCAAGTCAAGTCTGTGACCTACACCACAGCTCACAGCAACGCCAGACCCTTAACCGACTGAGAGAGGCCAGGGATCGAACTGCAACTTCATGCTTCCTAGTCGGATTTGTTTCTGCTGTGCCACAACGGGAATTCCTGGGGTCTCTCTTTTCAGGGCATTAGTTCCATTCATGGTGCTTTGCCCTCAGAATCTAATCACCTCCCAAGGGCCCCACATCCTAATATAGTCACACTGGGGATTATGTGTCAATATACACATTTTGGAGTTCCCGTCATGGCTCACTGGTTAATGAATATGACTAGGAACCATGAGGTTGCAGTTTCGATCCCTGCCCTTGCTCAGCGGGTTAAGAATCCGGCATTGCCGTGAGCTGTGGTGTAGGCTGTGGGTTGCAGACGCAGCTCGGATCCTGTGTTGCTGTGGCTGTGGCGTAGGCCGGCGGCCACAGCTCTGATTCAAACCCTAACCTGGGAACCTCCATATGCCGCAGGTGCGGCCCTAATAATGACAAAAAGACCAAAAAAAAAAAAAGACAATATACACATTTTGTGGATACACAGACATTTAGTCTATAGTAACCGCTAAATACTTCAGTGCAAATTTTCTGAGCATAAGAATATTCTCTTACATAACTACAGAACAGCTACGGATTCCAGGAATCTTAACACATTTATTCTATCTACATCTGAATTTCAGTTTTGTCAACTGAATTAATGATTTAACCTCTGTACTCTTAGATCCAGCCTAGGATCAGACATTGCATTTAGCTGTGATTCTGGGAGGTTTCCACAGATCAGTCTTTTCTGGCATTAGTACTTGTGAAGAATACTGTCCTTTATCCCGTTTAATAGGATGTTCCTAATGTGGGGTTTGTGTGACTTCTCCTCAAATGTAGACCCAGGTTATGCATCCCTGCACAGATGAAGTGATGTCCTTTTTCTGGCCACCATCTGCCCCTTGCTCTTGGTGTTAATTTTTATCACCTGGCTGAGAAATTGCCTCCTTTCTCTAATTCATATTGAGGGAAGAGAGTTTTCAGACCTTAAACATATGCCTCTCTTCATCCGAATCCCCCTTCTACCCCACACTTCATGACTATCTGACGATTCCTGTCAAAGCTCCCTCCAAGGGATGTTCTTGGTAGCCCTAGGTTGACTCAAGCCTTTCTAAGGGGGGAGGGGGGCTCCATCTTGTCTAGTAGATTCTCCGAGGGCTGGATGCTTCTCCATTAAGCGTGGAGCACGGCGCATCTCACCTCCTCAGTTTGATGCTGATACTAACAGCTTGGGAAGGAATGGGGCTCCAGAGTTCCCGGGTCCCCGATTCCATTCTGCCTGGTTTGTGCAAGTCAAAACCTGAGCGCCTCCTTCTGCTCTCCCCACCCTCACTCCAGCAAGGCATCCGCCATGCCCACCCGATTCTGCTCCAGCCATCACCCTAGCCCCTGCTCCCACCTCCTCACTGCTTCTTCTCCAGCTCGCTGTCTACACCTTCTGCCCCAATGCTCCCAACTAGTCTCGGTCTGAGATGTAAGACGCGGGGAGTCCTCGTCAGGACCGCTCTGTCCTGGCGCAGGCTCATAATGTCTAATCAATTAATTTCCACCCACAACCGCAGGTCCAGAGCCAGTGGCCAGTCTCCAGACACCCTTCCGCTCTCGGGCCCCAGGTTCCCTGGTGACGATGGATGGTGCAAAAGTGCGGAAAGTTCCAGAACCTCGCTGCCTAGACTTCAGTCCCTGCTTCACCGCCGTACCCGGGTGGCCCGACGCTCTGGCCTCGATGTCCCCATCTGAACACAGGAGCACAACTGGGAGTGGGCCAGAGGATTGGAAGGAGGACATGAGACTGGAGTTCTAGCCCGACAAAGGTGTGCTTATCGGGAATTGTTACTTTCATCAGCAGCGACCACACCTCCCCAGCCAAGTCCGGCGGGACCACGCGCATCCCACGCCCGCCCGCGCGTCCCAGTCTGCGCACCTACTACGCTCCCGCCTGCGCCCCGCCCCCGGCCCCGCCCCGGCGCCCCCGCCCGCCCGGCGCCACAGCCAATGAGCGCGCGGCCCCGCATCCGGGGATCCCGGCGCGGCTGCCGCCTCCCGCGCACACACGGCCATGGCGGAGGTGAGTGAGCGGGCCGGGGGAGCCGGCCCCCGCCCCGGCCCGCACCCCAGCCTCCCGACCCGGCCGCTTTGGGACCCCGGGCGCCAAGGACCCCGGCCTAGGGCTCGGAGTCGGGCTGTGGCGCTGCTACCGTTGGGGCCCGAGGGGCGCGGGGCTCCGTCGGCTGCCGCCCCCGGCCTCGGCCCCCCCTCCCAGCTGCCACATCGCGGGCGGCAGTGCGCATGTGCAGGGCGGGGGGCGCGGGGTGGGGAGGGGGCGGGGTGGGGCCCTCGCCCGCGGGTTCCCGCCCCCCTCTCCCCCCCCCCCCCCCCCCCCCCCCCCCCCCCCCCCCCCCCCCCCCCCCCCCCGGTGTCTGCCAACTTCGGCGTTCGCGCTCTCTATCCGGACCCCGCCCTCGGGACCCCAGCCTACGGACTCCCAGGGTGGTGGGCCGCGGAGTCGCCCTCCCTCCGGACCCCTGGCCGGACTTGAGCTCCTACCTGGGGCTGGCCCGCGGGCGGCGAAGGGCTTCCTTTACCTACAGCTTGAAGTTTCTTCTCCAAGCTTCCTCTCTGTTCGGAGAGGAGGCCTAAGACCCCTTGCCCCCAGTCCTTGGGGCCAGATAGATTTTGGAATTGAGTTTTTCAGATTCGAGGATTTGTGGTGTTTGGAACTATTATGCTTCATCAAACTCACCTAGGATTGTTGGGGTTAAGGTAGCAAATAGCTGCATGTCGCGTCAAGCCAAGGATGGAAAACTTACTTTGAGGGCTTTTTTGAATGTTGGATAAGAAGGTGGGGACCTGCTCTCACCTTATGAGGCCTTAGTGAAGATGAACGATGCACCTGCTAGGAACTCAGCCAATGTGAGTCTGAGCGTTCAGTCTGGGGATGCTGAGCAGGTCCCTGGCCCCAGCAGGTGATCCTCACCCAATGGGGAGGCTGCCCAGACCCAGGGAGGAGCAGGCACCCGCCTGATGAGGAGCATCCTGGACTGCTAGGCCTGGTTGTGGGGCTGAATTGAGTGTTTACATTTTGGCACAGCGTGGGTAGATGGCTGTGGAGGGCAGAACTGGCCATTCTTTCCCACCAGTGACCTTCTGAGGGGCAGTAACAGGCCCTGCCTTGGCACCAGAGAGGGTGTGGGCATCTCAGTGGGGGGCTGGGCCTTCCCATCCGGTTCATGCCTTATGCTGGGTCCAAGGGGTCTTTCCAGAGTAGTTCTGCTTTCTTAGGGGGCATTTAGGAAACAGGTTTCCCAGGCGGGGGCTGGACTTGTGGGAGGGAGGCTCATGCAGGGCTTCCCGCTGGCCCAGCAGGGGTATGGTGCTCTGTGGGTCTGGCCCAGGGGCCAGCAATCTTGGCCTGGCAGGTGGCTGCGTGTCACAGGTGGGTGGGGCAGACTCCCCAGCCAGCCTGCCCTGAGAGCCGCTGTGTTTGGCTGCTGGCTCTGACCTGCCCAGCGTTGAGCCCCTGGAACCCTCACAGCAGCTGGTGTCCAGGATGCTCCCATTACTGCTGTGTCCAGTTTGGTGTGGTGTCTCTTGAGTGAATTGGAGTTGGTTTCTGAAAGAAAGCCTTTATGTCTGGCTCCTTGGGAGGCCCTGACGGTCTGGCTGTGAGGAGACATGGTCAGAGGGAGGCTGGTCAGTAAAGGCTAAAAGGTGTGCAAATGCCAGTCACGAGCATGGCCAGGCTCTGCCCAGGAGACCTTGTGTGGCTCCAGAGCCTCTTGCTCTGTGCGACCTTGGGCTGGTCACTCTCTGAATGGGGAGGTCTCACGAGATCTGAGCTTAGTGCTTGCACAGAGAATCTGAACCTTATGTAGTCACTGAGAACCACCTGTCTTGAACCCATAAAAATGGCTATTTGTAACCTAGCAGTGCATGCTGATCAATATTAACTGCCAGATTTTTGTCATTGGCAAAGTAGCCATCAACACTGTGAGAGAAGGTGGGGTGCTTTGTACTGTTTTCATTGTGGGTCCTGGCTTAATCTTTGAAAAACTTTGAAAAACCTGGAGTTCCTATTGTGGCTCAGCAGATTAAGAACCTGACATAGTATCCGTGAGGAGGCTGGTTTAATCCCTGGCCCTGCTCGGTGGGTTAAGAATCCGGTGTTGCTGTAGCTGCGATGTAGTTCGCAGATGTGGCTTAGATCCTGAGTTGCTATGGCTGTGTTGTCGGCTGGCAGCTGCAGCTCCGATTTGACCCCTAGCCTGGGAACTTCCATATGCCTCAGGTGTGGCTGTATAAAGAATACAACAAGAAGAAAAAAACCCCCAAAAACCTGAGTACACCATCTCTGTCTTGTACTTAAAAGACACAGCTTTTTGTCGTTCTTTGGGTAAAGTTTATCCTCTCCTTGACCCTTGGTCAGGTGGTGTGGTCCTGTAGGATTGTCTCCTGCCCTGCACCCCTCTCTACCCCTTGGGCGCCTTCTATTTCCTTGTGCAGTCTACACCCTTGGAGGGACTCCCTGCACCGTGCTGTCCTACAGCTCTTCAGGCGTCTGCCTGGAGACGGCCTCGCAGGCCCTCCCTGACCCCCAGTTGTGCAGGCCCCACCCATTTTTCTCCCCTCAGTACTGTACGTGTCCAACTAGACTGGCGGCTCGTGGGTGGACAGGCAGAACCTGTTTGTCAATTGACTGCTGTGCCTCCTGGCCAGAGTGGGTGCTGGGTAGGCGGTCAGATAGGGGGATGGAGTGCTGGGTGGTCCAGCGGGACTACGTACCTCCGCTGGGTAAGGGTGGAGGGTGTCCTGGTTAATACTGCTGCCTGATGAATCACCTTGAAACTCAGTTTCTGGAAGCAGCCATAGTTTTTAGTTACCTCTGGTTGTTCTGTGGGTTGACGGGGCTCAGCCAGGCAGTTTTCACTCAGGGTCCCCGCAGGGTTCCAGTTGGTGGCTCAGCCACCTCCAGTGCAGGGCAGCTTCCTCACCCAGGTGTGGCTAAGATGCTGACTGCTGGCGTGGTCTCCCCAGCAACTTGTGCTTTCTCACAGCGTGGCGGCTAGTGGAAACTGCACTGGGGCGGGGGTCGCCTGGAATCCCTCCCACCAGAGTCCCTGGCCCAACCAGTGCACAGAGAGGGGGCGTGGAGCTGGAGTGGTGGGTGCCTGGGAGCCACCACCTTGGAGGAATGGCTGTCACACGAGACTGTGGGTTGAGCTGTGGGGAGGAGGGGTGAATAGTGAATAGGAACCAGCCTCTGCTCTGCGCCCTTGTCCTTCCAGCAGCGCCTAGAACCTGAGCTGCTGGGGCAGGTGCAGGATGGGAGGAGCCTTCCCCTCCAGGGCTTACTCCCAACTCCACCACACTCACCTTTGGGACCAAGATTCTAGAATGCTGGCTCCTTCCTTCTCTTCCTCCCTCCCTTTCATTCTTCTTTCTTTTCACCCAGAATGCCCTTAGTCCAATCCTCATCCTTTTTCTTCTCCCACTTGGCAGAAATGGGGGTTTAGGCTGGACAGGTCCATCCAGAAAGCCCTGAACAAATGGAGGTAGACCCCTGGGAGCAGTGGAGAGTGGGCTTGGCCTGGAAGTCGGGTGTTGGGGCTGGGCCAGGGAAGAAAATCCATGCAGTGTTCCCTGCTGAGTGCAAGGCCAGGGACTCCCTGTAAATGAGCTTGGGGACCCGACGTGCCCTGGGGAACAGGCTGCAGGGGGCGAGGGGAGGGAGGGGGGAGGCTGTGTGGAGCCTTCTGGGAGGTGCAGACCAGACTTCTCGGCCACTGCTCCCCTGGCCCCTCTGACTGAGTCCCGGTCAGACACCCAAGGCTGCACTGTGGACAGGCACTACACCAGACACAGTGCTCTCTCACTGTCTGGGAAGCAGGTGGTCTGGGCTCTGACCTCTTGTTTTCACCTGCCAGTCAGCTCTCTTGGTTGCAGGAGCTAGGACGCTGGGTCTGACTGGGGTGGGAAAGGGAGCCCAGGAGAGGCTGGTGCACCGGGGCCCTCAGGAGGGTCCTGGAGGGGCCTCAGTCACTTCAGAGGACACCTTGAGTGCCGGCACCATGGCTGCACCATGTGTGGCTCTGCAGGGTGGCCTGCGGGCTGATGGCCACCTGCTCTTTCCTGGAGGGAGGCGAGGCTGCTTCTGGCAGGTGAGATGTCCAAGGCTGCCAGGTGCCCTGATACTTCCCCCTTCTGGTCCCAGCTCACCCTCAGGCTCCTTTGCCCTCCCGCACCGAGTGCAGGGGCTAAACTTCCTAAGCTGCTTGGGTGGGGGACTCCTCTCTTAGAACTTGGGGTGCTCCTGGCAGAGGCCACCCACTGCCACCCACTGTACATTCCCCTCCAGGGAATTCAGGTCCATTTCCCAGAGGGCTTCAGACTCCTCTGCTGGTCCTTCCCTGCTCTGCCCTCGTGGCTCCGGTGCCCTTGTATGGCTCTGCAAGTTGGGCTGTGCCCTGTGCCCAGTGCCTGTGGCTTGCGTTGCCTCCCACTTTGCTGTGGCTTTACTGTACATTCAGGTACTTTCACTTATGCCCCCAGGAAGAGTGATGGGTCTGTGAAGCATTTCTGAGTCACGGGGCCTGAGTTTGAGCTTGTATTTGAATCACTTACGTGCTGTGTAAGCTTGCGTAAGTGACTTGACCTCCCTAAGCTTCAAGCCCCTTATTTCTCTATGAAGAGAATGGTTACACAACCTCTTGCAGACCCAGTGAGGAAATTCTGTGGAAATTCCTACTAAACTTTTTTTTCTAAAATTTTAAACTTTTAAAGTCAATTATCCTAATCTTTTATTATTTATTGTAAATAGCTTTACTGAGGTATTTACTTCCCATACAACTTGCTGACTTTAATGGGTACGATTCAGTAGTTTTTAGTATATTCACAGAGTTGTGCAACCATCACCAGTTAATTTTTGAGCATTTTCACCCAAAAGAAACCGTCCACTCCTCAGTCATCTCTCCTCAAAACCTCCCTCCTCAGCCCCTGACAACCGCTAACCCACTCTCCATTTCTGTGGATGTGTCTGTTCTGGATGTTTCTTATCCATGGAGTCACACACTGTGTGTCCTTCTGTGTCTGCTTTTCTCACTGAGCATCGTGGTAGGAGTGTCAGTGCTTCTCTCCTCTTCACTGTATTGGTTGACCACATCTTGTTTACTCACTCGCCTGTTGATGGGTGTCTTTTGGCCGTTGTGGGGCTTGCTTCTGTGGACACGTGTACACTTGTGTGAACAAGTGTGTTTGGTTCATTGGGTCTGACCCTGGGAGAAGAGTTCATTGCTGGGTCACATGGTAATTTTACTTTTGGAGGAATTACTGGGAATTCTCCAGAGTGGCTGTTTGCCTCCTGAAGACTTAAGTTGCTGGAGGCTGGGCCTTCAGGAAGTGGCTACTGCATCAGTACCAGCCTGTGGGAGGGTGCAGCAGGGCTGTGTGTAGGTCTGGGTCACCTGGTCCCTGTGTGCAGGCACAGCACAGGGCCGGTGGGTGCATATCTCACTTGGAGACGGCGCTGAGATGTGGAGCTGCAGGGCCAACAGCCTCTGCCTTCCCTCCTCACTGCATGCCTGGCCTGCTTGTGGTGGTGGGGGGGGGGATCTCCCGCTTCTTTTTGCTCTGAGTTGCCCCAGTGTCCCCCAGGGAGCCCCTCACTGCACAGTGGGGCCACAGATCCTGATCTGCTCCTCTCCTCCGCAGGCCTCCTCGCTGCAGAGGCAGAGCCCGGGTGTGGCCTCCCACCTCCCTCACGGCCTGTGCCCTGGGGAGCCCAGCTTGCGCACGACAGCAGGTACCCTCTTGCCCACAGGCGAGACGCCATCCTGGAGGCACATAGGGCCCGGAGTCCAGGGATGGGCGTGCACACATACTGGCCAGGATGGTCTCCCATCTCCAGGGGGTCTGCTGACACCTGCACTGAGGCCGAGGCGGGGGTGGGCCGCAGAAGGGAGGGTACTAGGTGGGTGCCATGCCATGGGGTCCCGCTTCTCCTGGCCAGCCTCCTGCTGTGCTTTGGGCCCGCCTCCTGCTGTGCTTTGGGCCCGCGTGGAGGTCTAGCCTTGGCCTTGACTGCCTGCTGGCTGGGGCTGAATGAGACCTAGCTATTTTCTCTTGCTTATTTGTTTTAAAAACCAATCATGGAGAGATGGCAATGAGCACATCCTGATTCCCTGGGGAAAACCCCAGGTCTGATAATGTCTACCCTCCACTGGGCTGGCAGATGATGCTGCTGCAGCAGGAGAGGGGACGGGCACTTGCTGGGCTGGGTGCTCCTGTGCTGACCACGGGCACACAGAAACACATGCGCCCCATGTGCATATGCCTGCACATGTGCTCTCACACCCTGGGCTTCATCCCTGGTGGCAGCTGGGCCCTGTGGCTCCTCCACCCATCGTCTTCAGCCTCGGTGTGCTGGTCGAGACAGTGGCGAGGAGCTCATGCCAGCTGCTGTCCCCTCCACAGTTGTGTCCATGGGCTCTGCAGACCATCAGTTCCACCTGGCAGAGATCCTGTCGCAGAACTACGGTGTCCGGGAGGAGTGTGAGCAGGCTGCGCGGGGCCCAGAGAGGCCGGAGGAGGAGCTGCAGAAGGACTTCATCTCCCAGGTACTCAGCGGGTGGAGCATTATGGCGACCTCACAGTGTGTCCATTCAGCCAAGTTAGTCTCCTAGCTCAGCGGACACTGCAGTGACCAGGGCAGGCCCTGTTCTGGGTGCTAAGGTCACAGGATGGGCTTCATGGGCACTGGGGCTCTGGGCTGTGGGGTGGCTGGTCAGTAAGCCCACTGTTCTTAAACTCTTTGGCCTCAGAACCCCTCTCTTAAAAAATTACTGAGGATCTCAAATAGTTTTTGTTTAGGTAGGTGATACGGTAAACTCATTGTTGGTAGAAACAGCACATTTTCCTGAAAATGGAAAAATAACTACTTTTCTAAGACAAAAGAACTAAGGCAGAAGAGTGGAATAGTTTTACATCTTTGTGAATCTCTATGAACGCTGTCCTTTAAGGCAGATGTTGATGTGTTGTGACTGGTTGTTTTGGTTGAAGTGAATGTGAATCTGGCTTCACACTGAGCTGTTCTGGGAGAGGGCGGGTTTTTAACAGTCTTTTCATATAGTTGTGGGCCTTCTTTGATGCTGCACCAACAATCAGCAAGTGGTGGTTTTTATAGAGTGGCTTCTCTAACCACAGTTGGTGACCTTTCTGTCCTTGGTGTGAAGATCCACCAGTCTTGATCTCGGAGTGGGCTGACCTTGGGGTGGGCAGTGACCTGTGCTGAGATGTCTGCTGATGCTGGTGCTGTAACATTAGATTTTCCACGTGCCGAGAGTTCACAGTATAAAATCTGGAAATCCCGCAGTTGTTGGTACCACAGACTGGGCTGCTTAAACAACAGAAAGCTATTTTTGTGCAGTCCTGGAGACCAGCAGTCCTAGATCCAGGCTTGGCAGGGCTGTTCCTGGTGGGGGCCTACTTCTTTTCGTGTCCTCGGAGAGGAGCAAGCTCTCTGGAGTTTGACTTGTACAGATACTGACCCTGTTGGATCAGGGCTCCGTCCTGTGGCCTCGTTTAACTTTGTTTCCACAAAGGCCCCTCTGCATCTCAGTAGGGCCTTATCATCTGAATTTTGCAAGGGGGACACAAACATTCAGTCCATTACAGGTCAGCACTGCTCTCACCAGAGGCCTTTTTAAGGAGTAATCACAGGCATTTAGCTTGGAGCTGTGTATCACTCGGTGCCAGTTTGGTCTAAGAACGAAAACGAATGTCTTCTCTTCAGAAAAGAAAAAACAGTTTTAAAAAGTTCAACTGGGGAGTTCCCATCATGGCGCAGTGGAAATGAATCTGACTAGGAACCTTGAGGTTGCAGGTTCGATCCCTGGCCTCGCTCAGTGAGTTAAGGATCTGGCGTTGCTGTGAGCTGTGGTGTAGGTCACAGACATGGCTTGGATCCCGTGTTGCTGTGGCTCTGGTTTAGTCAGGCAGCTATGGCTCCGATTCAACCCCTAGCCTGGGAACCTCCATATGCTGTGGATGCAGCCCTTAAAAAAAAAAAAAAGAAAAAAAAAGGCAAAGAAAACAAACAAAAAAGTTCAACTTGAATTCAAAACTAACACCCTGCCCCCCCCACCAGCTGTTCATTGGCTAAGTACCTCATTTCAGTTTTCTTCAGATATAATTTTCTTAACCTGATTAGGGCAAAGAACGTACTATCCAGAGCAAAAGCAGAGACCCGCCTTTATAGTACCTTACCAGCAGGCATTGGGGTTTATCCCATTCTTGTTGTCAGATCCAGTTTTCCCAAATTCCAGTGCTCTGCTTGAAAGTTTGAGTTCTGTGCTAGTGACAAACACAGTCCGTGGTTTATCTTGAAGTGACAGCTCACTTGGCTGGTGTCCGAGGCGGCGTCTGCATGGTGCAGGAGGATGAGAGTTGTCCACTGGCCCCTGTGCTCCAGGGCGCCTTCTCAGTCCCCACCTGGGCTGGGATGGGCGGGTGCGTCCTCCC
The DNA here is from genome assembly GCA_004024745.2 of Catagonus wagneri. Taxonomy (NCBI): domain Eukaryota; kingdom Metazoa; phylum Chordata; class Mammalia; order Artiodactyla; family Tayassuidae; genus Catagonus; species Catagonus wagneri. The sequence goes on along the minus strand of PVHT020000011.1, from coordinate 55,682 downwards.
GTAGGAGGTTGAAATGACCCCTGCTCAGGGTGAGAGTTAATAAAATCCATGATCTTACACAGGAGTTATAAGATATTCTTTAGTGAAATGGGTATCTGTTGAGACCTTAGTGAACTGGCATCGATGCTTATATGCTGTGTTCCTGCCTTGACTGTGCAGGTGGTCAGCTGCTGCTGACGCCGCCCCATAGTGGAAGGATGATGTGTTATCATGAAAGTCGCTTCCTGGGGAGCCTAGGGATCTTGGGGCCCCTACATTAGCCCCTGTCCCACCCCCAAGTGTGTTGTGAGAGGCATAATGAACGTTTTCCTCTGTGGGGAGGGGTCCTGTGAGAGTAAAAGGGGAATTTGAAAGGGATGCCTCTGAGAGGAGCGGCTGGGAATTGGCCGGGAGGTCCCCATGGATCTGAAGTCCCTGGGAAGGGCCTGGGGTGGCAGGAGACAGATGCTGACATCATGGAGAAGGAGAGAGTGTATTTAGGAGGATGGAAGCTGACAGTGACCCATAGGGGTCAGGATGGAGTGTGGCCCATGCACAGCACTGGCCTCGAGGAGTCCAGGTTTGCGTGAGGGTTGAGAAACAGGTTGGAAAGTGGTGCGTACAAGGCAGCAGTTGTTTTTGTCTCCTCCTTTTTGGTCATTAAACGTCTGATTTCAGTTTCTCATCCACTGCGTTGACTCTGAGTATTGGAACAGCATTAATCGTACCAGCCCGTGGTGCCTGGAGCCTCCTCTGGTTCTGTGTGATGTCGCTGCTCTGGCCACTCATTGTTGACCCAGTGAGGGTCAGTAGCCTCTCCATTACATTGATGAAGTGTCCATCTCTTCACTTAGTGTTTTGAGGCTTTTTAAAAAATCAGGAGTGATGTTGGTTTGACCATATGCTTTTTTTAACATTCATCAAATGGCCATGTTTTTCCCCTTCTGGTTTGTTGATGTCACGAGTGGTGATGATTGAGTGTCCTTGTGGGTCTTGAGCGGAGCTTGCACGGGCATGTTGACAGGTGGTGTGGACAGGAGGCTGCCCAACTCCACCTTCAAGGCCAGTGACCTTGGACAGATAGCTAACATGTCCTGGGGCTGTGAGGGGATTCTTAGATGGGGGCTGGGCCTGGGGTCTGGGTAGGGTGAGTTCCTGTGACTGGTTGTGGGGCTGATGAACCAGGGTGGGGAGCAGAACCCCTGGAGTAGCCAGTCCTGACAGAGCCCTGTATCCCCAGAGCAGTGACATGCCCCTGGACGAGTTACTGGCCCTCTATGGCTATGAGGCGTCAGACCCCATCTCAGAGCGCGAGAGTGAGGGCAGCGACACTGCTGCCAACCTCCCAGACATGACCCTGGACAAGGTGAGTCGAGGGAGAATTCAAGGGTGGGCAGGATGGCACTGGACAGGTAGAACTGCGGGCAGTAAGTGTGAGGCCTCGCCAGCTTGTTGGAGGCCTGTTCTCTCTGGGGTCCTTTTGCTCGTGCAGCTGTGGCCGCCCAGCCAGGGTTAGGATGTCCATGGGGAGGGTCCTAAGAACGTCACGGAGGGGCTCCGACTGCCCTCCCAGGCACCAGTGTGGTCTGTGCCGGTGCCCCCGGCTGGCCGGTGCCTGGTGTTCTGTCTGTGCAGTGAGGGGAGAACAGCCCTGCAGGAGCCCTTGGGAGGGTTGTCCGCGTAGCACCATCACTGCATATTGTTAGTGTTATTTAATATTGTTAAACTGCAAAAATGTTCTTTACTTTCTTGTTAAAAGGAACAAATAGCGAAGGATTTGCTTTCAGGGGAAGAAGAGGAAGAAACCCAGTCCTCAGCTGACGACCTCACTCCATCCGTGACCTCCCAGGAGGCCTCTGACCTTTTCCCTAATCCGAGTGGATGTAGGTGTCCCCTGGGCTGCTGGGGACACAGATATCGGGGCCCCTGGGGTGCCCTGCTCTGCCTGTGAGCTGAGGCTGAGTGACCATGGTTTTCATGAGGAGGGGATGCGTTGGTTCCTGTGGCTGAAAGTCTGTTAGGTCCAGGGCTGCATCCTCAGACCATGCTCCCTGCAGCTTTGCCCACCGCTGGCCTGAGCAGCAGGCTGTGCCGACAGCATGAGGTGCTGGGGGCAGGGCTGGTGGTTTAAGGCCCCAGCAGAGGGCAGCCTCCTGAGTTCCCCACTGCGTGAGTTTCTGTCACACCTGTCCCCTGGCCAGGGCCTGGAGCCTGCTCCTTGGGAGGGGCACACAGTGTGGTGGTCAGGTGCATGGAAGCAGAGTAGAGGCCCCGGGGTTGGGGGGATCCCAAGGGCCGTGGACATGCCTCACCTGCTCCTCTCCTCCTGAAGCCCACTTCCTGACCGATGTGGACAAAGAATCTGGCTCCTCAGCCTCATCAGACACCGAGGAGGACCCTCTTCCTGCCAACAAGTGTAAGAAGGTGTGTGGCTCTGATCCTGCAGTGCTCTTGTCATGTGCCCCTGCTGGGCTGGCCTTGACCAAGTGCCCAGCGCTGTGGTCCCACCCCCCTTGCCTCAGGCCTAGCTCCATGGGACACAGTTACTCACACACCCACACACGTGGGTGTTGCCTGCCACCCTCACACCTCAGGACTTGGTGTCTGTGGGCAGATGGCACAGACTAACCCATCAGCCCTCACCCCCATCAGCACTGAGCCACTGGGCATCCTGTCTGCCCTGACTCGCCTGGGCTTTTGCCTTCACAGGAGATCATGGTTGGACCTCAGTTCCAAGCTGACCTCAGCAACCTGCATATGAACCGTCATGGTGAGAAGAGTAAGTGGAGCCTTGGAAGGTGGGGGGGACAGGGAGAGGAAATGCAGATTCCACTCCTGCCAGGAAGGGAGCTGTGTGTCCAGCAGAGCGAGTTCCCAGGTCCTCAAAGGGAGTCTGAGGGTCCTGGCCCATGTCAGGTGTGTGCTGGCCCTGTGCCCTGGGATCTCGCCTCTACTCTTCCCCACTCCCTCCCTCCTCAGGGTTGCTGCGTTTTGTTCTGGCGTCCACACCTTAACCAGGTCTTGTCCTCACACCTTCCAGAGTTTTCTTCTGTGTAGTGGTCTGGTGATTCTTGCTAGCAGAAATGCAGTTTATTATTTTAATTAATCTTGTACAAGAGCTGGGGAGTTGGGAAAAAAAAGAAAAAAATCTTGTACACAGTGGCTTGGCTAAATTCACTTTGTAGATTCTTTGCCATTTTTAAATGTGTACAATCATATCATTTATGTATAATAGCTTTACTTCTTTCTTTTTGACCTTTGTACATTTTATTTCTTTACATCGGCTAGACCTCCAGAACAGAAGTGAAAAGAAGTGGTGATACAGGACATCTTTGTCCTGTTCCCAGACTTGGAGGAGAAAGTGTTCAATATTTCCCTGTTAAGTGTGATATTGGTTGCAAGGTTTTTGTAGATACTCTTTATCAGATAGGAAAGTTCCTTTCTATTCTTAGTAACTGACAATTATTGCTGTAAATTTTGTCAGGAACTTTTTTTGACCCCTGAGATGGTCATTTTTTTTTCTTTTATTCTGTTGATGAAGTGTATTGGTTGATTTTCAGACATAAAACCAACCTTGTGTTGGAGTAAATTCTACCAGGTCACAAAATTGTCTTTCATGACGTGTACATTCAGTCCTCGTTATTTTGTGGATTCTGTGTGTGTGCATTTATGCATGGCTAAAATGAATGTGTAAGTGCAGAATTAACACTTGCAGTGCTTTCGTGGCCATTTGTGGACACACGCACATGCAGAAGCGGGAAAACATTGAGTTGTCCCATGCACACATTCCCAGCCCATGTCGAACCAGGAGATGCTTCCTTTTCTCTTCAGCTCTCAACTGTAAACATGGCTTATTTGCTCATATTTAATGCTGTGGCTTTCACGTTTTGCTCTTTGCTGGTGGTTTTGCTGTTTAAAATGGTCCCAGGCGTGTTGCTTGAGGTGCTGTCTGGTGTCTTGGGCATAGGAGAGCTGCTTCTGGGTCATAGGAGAGCTGCGTCTGGTGTCCTGGGCATAGGAGACGTGCCTTTTGGGGAAAATATGTGTTAGATGAGCTTTGTTTAGGAGTTATAGTGCTGTGAGCTGTGAGCTGTCAATGAACCAACAATATGTATGAAATGAGATGTCTGAACAGAAACTCACATGAAGCCAGGTCATGTGTGGGTGAGTTGATGCATGTGCTCTGACCAGAGGCACTCAGAACCCTGACCCAACCCAAGCTCCCCACTACCCCACCAGAAGCAGCAGTTCCTGCTCCCCAACCCGGTGCTGGCTGACTTTACAGAATGTGGCTACCACGAAGGACAGAAATTGACATGTATTGTTTGTCTTCCCTTCATTTGATTTGTGAATATTCAGGATGTTTTCACATATGTTGGTGGAGACATTAGCCTGTCATTTCACTTTATTTCTTGCCATTGTCAGGCTTTGGTTTCAGGGTTGTGTGTCCTCATGAAGTGTGCTGGGAGGTGCCTTTTTCTAATACCTGGAAGAATTTTTGTACGACTGTTATATTTCTTCTTTGGATGTTTGGAAGGATTCTGCAGTGATGTTGTCTGGGCCTGGGGTTTCATTTAGTTTTATTTTTGCGAAGATTTTATTTTATTTTATTTTTTGTTTTTTAGGGCCGCACCCATGGCATACGGAGGTTCCCAGGCTAAAGGTCAAATCGGAGCTGGAACCGATCTGCTGTGGAGCCACAGCCACAGCAATGCCAGACCTGAGCCGTGTTTGCAGCCTATACCACAGCTCATGTCAACGCTGGATCCTTAACCCACTGAGCAAGGCTAGGGATCGAACCTACGCCCTCATGGATACTGGTCAGATTCATTTCCACTGAGCTACAGTGGGAACTCCAATATTTTAAATTACAAATTAAATTTATTTAACAAATGTCAGTCTATTTAGAGTTTCTCTTCCTGTTGTGATAAACTATTTCTGAGGGGTTTGTCCTCTTCACTGAAATCATTAACTTTATTTGCAGAAAGTTCATAGTATTCTCTTGTTTTCTTCCTAACGTGTGTAGGACCTATAATGATGTGCCTTTTCAAGTCGTGATATTTGTAATTCACATTTTTTTCTTTTTATTCTATCTTAATTAGTCTTGTTAGGGGTTTATTAATTTTATTACCTTTCACAAGGAACTAACTTTTGGCTTATTGATTTATATTTTCTGATTTCTAATTAACTGACTTTTTACTTCCTTCTCTTTAATTTCATTTTTTCATTCTCTAGTTTCTATTGCAATACCTTCTCTCACTCAGGGTGATTTAGAAGCATTCTGTTTAATTTCCAAACATCAGGGATTTTCTAGGTACCCCTTTTTTTCCTTCGTTTTAAGACTGCACCTGAGACATATGGAAGCTCCCAGGCTAGGGGTGGAATCGGAGCTGCAGCTACTGGCCTAAACCACAGCCACAGCAACCCTAGATCCAAGCCACATCTGTGACCTACACCACAGTTCACGGCCACGCCGTATCCTTAACCCACTGAGTGAGTCCAGAGATTGAACCTGCATCCTCTTGGATGCTTTTTGGATTCATTACTGCTGAGCCACAATGGGAACTCCTTCTGTTACTGATGCCGAATTGAACTCCGCTGTGGTTAGAGACTGAGCTCTGCTTATGACCCTTTGGGGTCAAGGGAGCTGGGCTGTGCAGCCAGCGTTGTGAACGTTCCCTCTGCTCTCTGCTGTCTGTTGGTTCATGTTTGCATGGCTCATCCTTTCTGCCTTTCTGTGTTCTTGTATTTGAAGTGTGGTTGTTGTAAATGGCTTATAGTTGGATCTAACTTTTGTCTGTTAATAGTGTTGCATCTAGGAGTTCCCATTGTGGCTCAGTGGTTTAACATTCTTTGTTCCCTGATTTTGTCTTGTCTTCTTTTCGATTAACCTAGTAGTTGTGTTCCTTTTTTTTTTTCTTTTTTGGTCGTGCCTGTGGCATGTGGAAGTTCCTAGGCCAGGGATCAAACCGTGGCACAGCAACAACCCAAACTGCTGCAGTGACAATGCCAGATCCTTAACTGGGTGCACCACAAGGGAACTCCTATTCCATTGTTTTATGGTATCTATTGTTTCTCTTAAAGTCAGGCATCTGTACTGCTGTTTCCCTTGAAATTGTTGTGCATTTTTTTTCCGTGTGCTTTTTCTTTTCTAGCATCTTTTTTTTTTTTTTAATTTTTATTTCTTGTCTTTTTAGGGCCACACCAATGGCATATTGAGGTTTCCAAGCTAGGGGTCGAATCGGAGCTACAACTGCCGGCCTATGCCACAGCCACAGTAACTGGGGATCCGAGCTGAGTCTGCGACCTACACCCCAGCTCATGTGTGGGTAGAGAGGAGAGAGAGAGATTTCTCACAGACGTCTCCCTTAAAGCTCCAGGACCATAAATCCAGATCCTTAACCCACCGAGCAAGACCAGGGATTGAACCCGCATCCTCGTGGATACTAGTTGGGTTTGTTAGCCGCTGAGCCATAACGGGAACTCCGCTTTCCAGCGTCTTGATACAGTATGCCTAGACATGGTTTTCTTTGTACTTGCTTGCCCTGTATTTTATGGCTCTGTGGGTTGGTATCATCAGTGTTGAAGAATTCTTGGCTATTCTTTAATTAAAATTGGTCCCATCCTTTGTCTTCTTCCTTTGTGATTCAGATACACCTGTCTTAGTTTGCTTGACCATCTTCCCCAAGCTATATTCTCTTTAAGCCTCATTTGATTTCTTAAATGAAATTCTTTTTGATTTCACTAATCCTGTCTTCTGCTGCTATTAAAGCAGTCCAGTAATCAACTATATTTTAATACAGAAAGTACATTAATGAAAAAATACATTACTTTAAAAAAATCGCTGTCCAGTGGGTTCATAAATTCACACACTGCAGGAGTTCCCATTGTGACTTAGCCGTTATGAACCCAACTAGCTTGTATCCATTAGGATTCAGGTTCTATCCCAGGCCTCACTCAGTGGGTTAAGGATCCGGCATTGCTGTGGCTGTGGTGTAGGCTGGCAGCTGCAGCTCTCTGATTGGACCCTTAGCCTGGGAACTTCCATATGCCACCAGGGCAACCCTAAAAAGTCAAAAAAAAAAAAAATTCATACACTGTGTTTTACAGCCCTGGAATGTCCATGTGATTCTTTTGAATGGATTTCACTTCTCTACTGAAATTCTCCAACTTTCCATTCATTTTGTGCTTTTTCTTTGTCATCTTAATTCATTAATCAGTTACTCTAAAGCCTTGTCTGCTCTCATATTCAGCTGTTTGTGGATATACACGTTGTCACATGGTTTTCCTCTCATCTTCACACAACAGGTAGACAGAAGGCTATGGTGGAAGGCCTTTTCTCTGGAGAGGGGCCCTCTTCCCTTCAGGCTGACCATCCCCCCGTCCATGCCCCACCCTGACACAGACACGTGCAGTCCAATCTGGGACTCAGTGTCAACTTTGGAGGTGGAAAAAGGTGGCCACAGGCCTCACCGGGCACCATCTCGGGAGTTGCTGGTTCCCAGCCAACCCCCGACAAGAAAGCCCAGTGTGGAGCCCTTTCCCTGTGTTCTCTGCTCTTCAGCCACGTCAGTGGGTGTTTTGGTTGTGTGTTTTGTTTAGTTTTTGGTCCCTGGGATTCTTCTCTGGATAATTGAGAGGTGCTGACACGGGGCTTTACCCAAATCTGACTCCAAGGTCTCCCTTCTGCATCTTCCCGAGCTCATCATTCCCCAGCTGGAGGCTGCTCCCCTTCTTACCTGTCCTTAATGCATGCCCCTCCTGCTGCCCTTGGGCAGGACCTCCCCTGCCCTCCCTGCCCTGCCTTCCCTCTTGACGAGGTATGCTCTCCTGTGGCTGGTGTGGTGCTGAGGTTAAGGACAGCTATAGAAGCTCTTGCTGAGCAAGACTGCTGGGACCGGGGTCTTGCTGCCACGGTCAAGTCTGGGCCTGTCTCCATGCTCCCCCAGGCCTCTGCCTTTTGCCTCCCAGAGCTCGCAGTACAGCCTCTCCTCACAGGCAGTGCCCAGAAGGCACCCTTCCCAGCCCAGCCAGTTGCTGCCTCCCCTGGGATGCTGGCTCTGATTCCTGGCTGGTCAGCACCCACTGGCCTTCCATGACTTTCTGCCTTATGGGGTCACCTTGAGTACCTGGGTCCCTGGAGTTGGCCCTGAGGGGTGTGGAAGTGGAGGGCCTAGGCCACCAGGTGGGCACTTGTCCTCTGGAGGGGGCAAGTTGACCTGCCCTGGCAGTGCTCTGGGGAGGTGCTCAGAGGAGGCAGCCTGCGCTGGAAATGTGGATGCAGACCGCGTGCCTGGTGTGACCTTGCCACTCCCCCACCCCCACCCCACAGTCTACGAGAATGAAGACCAGCTGCTCTGGGACCCCAACATCCTTCCTGAGAGGGAGGTGGAGGAGTTCCTGTACCGGGCAGTAAGGCGGAGGTGGCACGAGACGGCCGGATCTCAGCTCCCGGAGGGAGAAGTAGTGAAGGACAGCGAGCAGGTGGGGCTGCACTCGTGGGGCGGGAAGCCTATATCTCCCAGCCTCCAGGGCCCAGGTGGGGCAAAGTGAGGGGTGGTCAGGCTCACAGGGGTGGGGGGGCCTCCTGAGGGCCTCCCGTCCAGTGTGGGCCAGTGTGGTTGTGAAAGTGATGAATTCAAATGAACGCCACTGATGGGGAAGTGATGGTGTGAATACCCCCCAGGGGTTTGGTTACCCCCATCTCCTTGCCCGCATGCTGGTGTGCCTCCCCCATTTTCCCCCGCATGGTGGTATGGATGTCCCCCGCTATATGGCTCCTGGGTGAGCAGGTGGAAGAGTCAGTGGGGCTCCCCCCACGTTCTCCAGGCGCTGTATGAGCTGGTGAAATGTAATTTCAATGTGGAGGAAGCCCTGCGGAGGCTCAGGTTCAATGTGAAGGTGATCCGAGGTGAGTGCAGGCCTGCCCTGTGCCCCCTTTCCTGCCGTGCACGCCCACTGACACCCCCCCAGGGCTGCTGACCCCGCTCTCCTGGTTGCAGACGGGCTTTGTGCTTGGAGTGAGGAGGAGCGCCGCAACTTCGAGCACGGCTTCCGTGTGCACGGCAAGAACTTCCACCTGATCCAAGCCAACAAGGTGAGACTGGCCTGCACGCTGGGCTTGCTGGAGGGTCCATCCAGGTTCACCCCAGGCTGCACTGGGGCCTCCATCCTGGGCTCTACCCGGGCTCCACTGGGGCTGGAGAGCTTTGTGGCCAGCCACCATCACCTTCCGCCCTCAGCTGGAAGTCAGAACCCACCCCCAGGCTGGTGGCAGTCTTCCCAGTTCTCGGCGATATCTCATTCTGGCTTGCTCCCCTCCCCGAGGAAGCTCCAGTGTGGGGAAAGATTTTGCCTAAGGGGGAATGTTAGTAGGAGCTCCTCAGGCTCTCTCTTGGAGCTCACACCCAGTGCCAGTCCCGCGGCACTGACCCCACCTGGACCTCTCCTTCACACCCTTGCCACGGGGACCAAGGGGATCCAGGTTCACTCCATCCCAGTACCTGTGCTTTCCTGTCCCGACAGCAAAGAAGCAAGACCAGAGGGGATGCTGCAGTGGGTGCCCCTGTCCATCCCCAGAGCTGACCCCATCTTCCCCACCTCCAGAGTGGGTGCCACCTCCTCTGGGTTCCCTCATCACGACTACCCTGCTGACCTTGTGGCAGAGCCCTGGCCTGGCTCCTGTCCCTGGTCTTACAGCCTGAGTTTCCCTCTGCTGTCTCACCGTGGGTCCCCTCCCTGCCCCTCGTCCCCTGTTGTCTGCTCTTCTGGGGCCAGCAGCCTTGGCCCTTTCCACTTCATGGGCCTGGCAGAAACTGGACTCATGTTTGGGGTTTCGGTGTCTTTCCTCAGGAGGCTGGAGTGGGTGAGGTGCCTTCCCGGGGCTGGTGTGGGGACAGAGGTGGCGAACCCTGGTCTTTTGTGGGACCGGCACCATACGGAGCGGCTCCCAAAGTGGAGGCTGCTCTGTGGTGGAATCCCCTTGGCTGCCCTCACTTCCTTGACCTGCCGCTGGCCCTCTGGTCTGCCCACCCTGCTGATGGAGTGTGGCTCCCTCCCCAAGCGTCCGGTCTACCGCCAGACCGGCCCGGGAGCGGTGTTGGCCTTCCTCCGAGGAGGGTAGATGCACGAGGCGGTCAGGCTGAGAGGTTTGGACAGTTTGTGGGTGCCCCCTGTGCTCGCTGGCCCTGGACTGTCCTGACACCAGGGCCCTTTTCTAGGAGCAGTGGTGGGGTCATGAGCTGTGGCCTAGTTGGCCTTGCTGTGGGTGACCCTCCCTCTGGGTGGGGAGACACCCTGGTCTCTCATCTCTAGTTGGTCACGGACCCCAAATGCCCTCGCGTGGATGGCTCTCCCTGGGGCTCTGTGGGAAAGCGGGCTTACTCAGCATGCTCTCTGGGTCTGCTCAGCTCATCGTCCCCTGCCTGGGGTCTGTGGGGATCAGGGCATGGACTGGGGGGGCTGCCGCCCTCGGGAGCTCTCAATCTGGGGCCGGGGGGTGGAGGCTGGGCCTGTGGACCTGGAGCAGAGGCAGGGCCAGTGCGGGGGCAAAGGGGGGCCCTGGCAGCCTCTGGTGGGGGCGGCCAGGGCCCGTGGTAACCCTGCGCTGCCCCCAGGTGCGCACGCGGTCCGTGGGCGAGTGTGTGGAGTACTACTACCTGTGGAAGAAGTCGGAGCGCTACGACTACTTCTCCCAGCAGACGCGGCTGGGCCGCAGGAAGTACGGCCCCTCAGGAACCACGTGCGTGTGGGTGCCTACGGGCGGGTGGGGGGACGCACCCGCCCAAGGCAGCCCCCCACAGCCCCTCACACCCTCTCCCTGCAGGGACGCGGACCAGGATCTGGACGGCACTGACCCCGATGGCCCTGGCCGCCCCCGCTCCTCGCTGCCCCTGCCCCTTGCCGATGGCCTGGGCCCCGAGCCAGACCCTCTGGCTCAGATGCATGGGGGTAAGTGTGTGCGGCAGACCCCTGTCCTCAGGGCCCTTCACTGGACCCCCGACCTGGGCCGTGGTCACTGAGGAGTGGTGCCTGGGAGTCTTGTGGGGTTTCACACATGCACAGTGTCATACACGTAGGGTGTCACACGCATGTTGTCTCACTCACATGGGATGTCTCATACCAGTCATCCTTGGGGCTGACTCCTTGTGAATTCCGGGGCCCAGGTAGGGGCTCCCTTTTCCTGCCCTGGTGGGAGACAAGGTGGGTGCTGAGCCCCCTCCAGACTCAGCCCAGGGCCATTTGGGAACAGACAGGCCCAGGTAGTGACTGCCGTTTCTGAAGGTGACCTCACGGGGCACGAGAACCCCTGGTTTCTGGGTCTGCTCGACACTGGGACCTCATGGTCTGGGTTCCAGAATTGGGCTGGGTCTCTGATTTGCCCAGGGGTGTCTGCTTGTGCCCAGCCCTGTGCCTATGTGCAGAAGCTGCCGAGTCCATGTTTTTCCTCACCTTGCTGTGTTTGTCCTGTCTTAAAGGATGGGCATCACAACCTTTTGAAGCAGGAACATTAGCCCAGGCGCTCCCCCAACCCAGTGTGACGGGTTTCTCTTGTGTCCATGTGAGGGCGTCTTGTGAGGAGGGTCCTCAGCTTTGCTGGACCCAGAGGTGGAAGCACTGCCTGGTCACAGCCTGAGGTGGACAAGGGATCCTAGGCTCACAGGCCTGGGTCAGGTTGCCCTGGGCACGGCGGGCAGGCATGGGTGCCCATGGGGCCTGGCAGCTGTGTTCTCCCTGCAGAGCCTCCGAGCGTAGGCAGCAGTACATCTGGGAGCCCCAGTGAGCCTGGGGAGAGCCCAGATGGCCTCCCATCCCTGGAACCAGGGCCCTGTGCCCTCCAACAGCTGGACGCACCCCTGGCCGCGCCCTCCCCTCAGCAGCCCGCAGCCCTGGCTGACCCGGCCTTCTACCCCACTGCCACAGCTACTCCGGAGCCTGGGGCCAGCCCAAGACTGGCCATGGACTTGGCCCTGCCTGGGGCCCTCCCAGAGGGGCTGCCCCTCCTCTCCAGCCACACAGATATGGATGGGGAGGCCGAGGAGGCCGTGGCCCCCGCACAGGTGGCCTTGTCGGTCGCCGAATTTGGACTCATCGGCATTGGGGACGTGAACCCCTTCCTGGCCGCTCACCCAGCGTGCCCGGCCCCTGGGCTGCACTCGGAGCCCCTGTCACAGTGAGTGTGGCCTCGTCCCCTTCCTCACACTCCAGTTGGTGTGCCCCTGGCCTCAGGCTGAGCTCAGTCGGGAGGGGTTGCCCCGGGGCCGAGGATGGCCTGGCCACATTGGAGCAGGCTCTGTTCTTTAGTTTTATTCTCTACTTTTAATTTGGCTTATTTATTTTTTTGACTAGGTAATACATTCATATGGTTCAAAATCCAAAAAGGTACAAATGGGGCCAGTGCCAGGCTCCTCCCGCCCCTGCCCCAGCGCCAGCCATCCCCAGGCACCCAGGCCAGCACTGCCGCGGGAGGCCTGTCGGCAATGGAAGCACGGTCTGCGGGGAGGCGGGCCGGGCCATGTGCTCTGGGGCTGAACTCACCCTCTCCCATCTCTCCATCTCTCCACTGCAGCTGTAACGTGATGACCTGTTGATCCCTGGCCACAGGCGGGCATGTGTGGCCCAAACTGGACTTGGGGCCACCACAAGGCCTGCCTCTCAGTCTTCCCGACCCTTCCCTCCTCATGGGCCTCGGGTAGCGCCTTCTCTGCTCGGAGTACTTCAAGGACAGGGCTGAGCGGTGGCCCCTCCCTGCCCCCCACACACCGGCACCACCACCCGGCTCCAGGCTGCCTTGCCCACCGTGGGACCCATCGGGCTGCCAGGGCGGAGGGCCGGCTGTCCAGCCAGCAGAGGCGAGAAAGGCGTCCTGGCCCTACCAGGGACATGGGAGACAGGGCCGGACGCCGCCCCCACCAGCAGCCTCTGCCGGCCACCCTCAGCGCTCTGCCACCCTGTCTCCCTGCGCCTGGCCAGACCGTGGGCTGCCCCAGCTGAGGGCTCAGGGCAGCTGCTACTCGGTGCCAAACCCCGTGGGGCACAGAGCCATATACCTCGATGTCGGCCTGCCCTGCCCTCAACGTCCGCCCTCGCTCCACTTCAGGAAAAGCCGCACTTTACACCCCCCAGCCCCACCCCCAGGGTCTTTGGCAGCCTCCGGTGTGGGTCTGAGGACACAGGACTCACAGCCCCTTGGTACCAGGGCCCTGTTGTCGCCTGCAGCACCAAGGGGCCTGGCTCCGGCCCGTCCCCTGCCCCTGGAGATCGTGTTTCTGTTGAGGCCTCCAGCAAAATGGTTTTGGGGTCCTGGGCTTTCTCCCCAGCCTCCCTCGGTTATTTATGTTTCTGTTTACAAATCGGAGTGGGGTCCTCAGGGGCAGGGCAGCACTCCTGGACCCAGTGTCACCAAGGGAAGGAAGACTTTGGCATGAGCCGTCCCCAGGGTCGGACTCTACCTTCCCTTGCCCCACCGAGGACCACACTGTGAAGTGATAACTGCCTTGAACCCCTTGCAGTTTTATTTATTAAACTTGATTTGAAGCCCCATGGGTGTCTTGAGGAGGTGTTGGTCACTTGGTGGACCCTGTGCCAGGCAGCATCCAGGGGCCTGGGGGCACGGGGGTGTTGGGGAACTGTGGTCTGGGTCATGATGGTGCTAGGGACGCGGTCAGGTAAGTGGCGGTGATGTTCCAGCTGGACTGACAGAGACAGGCCTGCTTGTAAGAGCTGCTGAGAGCGAGGCTGGGGTCCCAGTGGGTGCAGGGGTGGGGGTGGGCAGATGGGGCTGAGAAGGAGGCTCCAGGACCACTTGTGTGGGTGTGTGGAGTTGGGGGTCTCCCCAGATTCGGGGCTCAGCCCTTACAGAGGGCTTGTGGCGGCAGGGCCCTGGGCCTGGGGTGGTGGGACGAGAGGGCTGCAGAGCGGTGGTCACTGGAGCTTCTGGTTTGTTGGTACTTTTTTCGGGGTGTTAGAGGTCTTGTCCTGCCGAGCTCAGTTCCTCCTCAGGAAGAAGTCTGCTGCATCCTAATCTGTGTTTCTTGCTCTACCTACCTTTGAGGTTTCTCCTGCTGGTTGTGAGCAGTTTGGGTGGGACATGCCTGGCATGTACGATCCGTGTGGGGCCATCCAGTTTGGCTGATGGCCTGAGTTGTGTGCATTTCAGGTTCCTCTGTGGATTTTCATCGTAGTTTTTGTTTCTTCTTTGTGTCGAATAACATTTGGTTTCCTGGTTTGCCTGTGGCGTTTATGCGCACCTGCTAGATGGCCCCTTGGCGGTTCCCAGGTGTGGGCGGTTCGGGAATAAGCTTCTGTGAACACCCGCGTGCAGGTGTCTGGACTGAATCATGCAGTGACTTTATGTTTAGTTTTGTGGGAATCTCCGAGCAGCCTTCCTGAGTAGCTGCTGTTTTTTCTGATCCTAACTGTGGCTCCACGACCCCGCCAGCCATTGGGGTTGTCAGGTTGGGTTTTTGCTGTTCTGGTAGATGCTTCCCACAGTCTCTAAAAGATGGGTGTTGACCCTCCCTGGGGTCCTGGGTCCCCAGTCTGCAGGGGGCAGGCAGTGGGTCTGTGCAGTGTGCTCTCAGCCTTCCTTGGCTGGAAGGGCCGCAACCCCTCCTTTGTCTTCCCAGCACTTTTTGTTTAAAACTTGGTTAAGACTAGGTTGACTTTTTTCTTTCAGCACTTTAAAGACATTCATTTATCACTGGGTTCTGTTGTTTCCAAAGAGAAATTCGTCATCGGGAGTTCCCATCGTGGCTCAGTGGTTAACGAATCTGACTAGGAACCATGAGGCTGCGGGTTCAATCCCTGGCCTTGCTCAGTGGGTTAAGGATCTGGCGCTGCCGTGAGTTGTGGTGTAGGTTGCAGACGTGGCTTGGATTCCGCGTTGCTGTGGCTGTGGCGAAGGCTGGCGGCTACAGCTCCTGTTAGACCCCTAGCCTGGGAACCTCCATATGCCGCAGGTGCGGCCCTAGGTAAGGCAAAAAGACAAAAAAAAAAAAAAAAAAAATTTGTCATCCTTGTGTACCCTAAGTATGCTGTGTCTTTTTTTCCCTGATCCTGACTTTCTCTGTTTTGATATGCCTGGTGTTATTTCTGACCGGGAGCTTCTTGGATCTGAGGGTTAGTGCCCTTCTTCGATGTGGGGGCACCCTGGCCAGTATCTGGTGGGATGTTCCCACTGGCCCTTCTCGCCCTGCTCCCAGGCCCCCATTACTTGGCCGAGCCCAGTGTTGTCCTGAGAGCGCTGTGTGTATCAGTTGCCCTCTCTGGACCTCTAGTCTCTGGTCCTCCCCCTTCCACTCCCCCGGCTGCCACTTAGCCCGTCCCACCACGTCCGAGACTCTTATACTGTACATTTTGATGCTAGTATTTGCAGTTTTTTTCATTTCTTTGCTGAAAGTCTCATTTTTCCCCTTTTCCTGTACATTATTTATCCTTTTTATAGTAGTTACTTACGTCTTTGCTGTTCCAGCCCCTGGATCTTTTCTGGACACACTTCTGTTAACTGTTTTCCCCATGATCATGGGTCACCGCATCTCTCTCCTGGTTGTGTTTAAACAAGTCGCTGACTTAGTGTCAACTCAGATCCTGCCCTGTCCTGCCCGGCTTCCCCATGGCACGGCTGCCCCTCGTGGGCCTTCCTGCCTATAACCGGGTCACTTCTGTCTCCCTGGCTTTCAGAGCATTGGTGCCTGTCATGAGACCGTGGGACTCACACACTGGCTCCGTCCAGGGATGCCAGGGGCTCAGAGTCAAGCATCAGTGCCGCTACTGTTGGCTGCTTCTCTGCTTTCTGCCTTCTCTCACTTCCCTTCTGGGCGCACGTCCCTCTGTGGTGCTGAGAGCTGGCCACCAGCAGCTTCAAGCCCTCAACCTTAAGTAGCTCAGCAAAGCTCCCTGGGTCGGGTTTGTTCCTGGGTCTGGTGCCCATAGCTGCACCCGTAACTGGCCATCAGGGTCCTTGCTCCATACGTGGGGGATAGGCCTGGCAGCGAGGGGCTGGTATTCTGGGTGGGAGGAGTCACAGGAGCCAAGAACCCATGGGCAGGAAAGGGTGGCAACCAGGAAGAGGAGGGAGACCAGGCGAAGGAAGGCTTCCCTGAGGCCAGGATGTGGGAGGTTGCCTGGGAGGAAGCTTCAGTGGAGTGGGAGAGGCTGTCCCCACCCCGGTATCATCTGTCGACCAGAAACTTTGATTCCTGTGAACTGTTGCTGGATACTATACGAAAAGCCCTTTAGTGAGCAGTGTGGATACTGGCCTGTCCATAGCAGCAGTAACACGCTGGTCTCCGCGGTCCATCATGGACGGGACACTGTGCTGATTCTGCACCTCTGGCTCAGGTGTCCACCTGTTTTCCATCCCAGACCCAACAGGCAGGTGTCAGCTGCGCCAGGACCACACCCGTGGGCCCCACCTCTGTCATGGTGCTAGATGCTTCCACTGGCCTCTAGGATAGACTTATACAGAGAAGTGTTACTGTATTTTAGTTTATCCAGGGCTTCCTCTTCACCGTGGGGGTGGGGCTCCCCACGGTTCTTGTTTTCCTGGCTTGTGGTTCTTGGATAGGCCACCAGGTGAAAAACGGCACCCAATTACAGGTAAACTAATATATATATATATTTTTTTGTCTTTTTGCCTTTATGTAGAGCCGCACCTGCGGCATATGGAGGTTCCCAGGCTAGGGGTCTAACAGGAGCTGTAGCCACCAGCCTTCGCCACAGCCACAGCAACGTGGGATCCGAGCCACGTCTGCAACCTACACCACAGCTCACGGCAACGCCGGATCCTTAACCCACTGAGCAAGGCCAGGGACCGAACCCGCAACTTCATGGTTCCTAGTCGGATTGGTTAACCACTGAGCCACGGCGGGAACTCCTCAGGTAAACTAATATTTTAGTGTAAGTATATTGCATGGAATATTTGGAATATATATTAAAAAACGATTTGAGGCGCTCCTGCTGTGGCACAGTGGGTTAAGGATCTAGCATTGTCTCTGCGACAGCATGGGTTTGTTCCCTGGCCTGGAAACTTCCGTAAGCCTTGGGTGCAGCAAAAAACAAAAAACAAAACAAGATCTGTTACTTACTTGGGATTCAAATTGAACCACGTCCTGCATGGGTACTGTAACCTGGCAACCCTGTTCCAGGGCTGCTGTAAGGACCCAGGAACTGGATGCCTGGCATGCTGAGGCCCAAGGTCAGGGCTGAGCTGTGGCTTCACCTCACTGTCCAGCAGAGGCCGCTCTGGTCCCACCACCCCAGAGGCGGACTGGCTCCTGCAGTACCTCCTGATCTTGGGGCCCCAATAGGTGGAGCCTGGTCAAGCTACCCCCAGCAGAGCTGGGTGGGCTCTGGTGGCATGGGCTGGCGTGTGGGGGTCCCTGCCCCGATTACATACCGCCCTCCACCCCTCCTGGGTAGTTGGGGCCACAGCCCCTCTTCAGGGAAGACTGGGAATCCATGGGGAAGTGAACACAGTCCCTGCTCTGGGCTGTGCCCAGGGCGTGACACAGGACAGTGATGGGGACATGGAAAGGGGGTTCTCAGCTGTTGAGGTTCAGTGGATTCCCATCCCTCCCTTGCAGGACCTGGTTCTCCTTCATAAGCCTTGCAGTGATCTCAGATCTGCAGGAGCTACTCCTTGACTAGAGTCCTGGCTTTGAAAGAGGCGTGAATGGGGCTGAGTGAGTGTGCGATGGTGTGGGCTGCATCATCTTTCCTCCTCTCAGAGAGGCAGGTGGAGGTCAGCTCTCCTAGGTGAAGGCGCTCACAGCGTCCGTCTTGCTTGGCTGTGATCCTGCCAAAGCTTGGGCGCGCTGGATCATTTTCACTCAGGATGTGGATTAAGTGCCGAGTCTGTGCCGTCTCCACTCTCTTGGGGCTCACGGCAGGGGACAGGCAGACAGACTGAGCCAGAGCTTGGAGAGGTGGCAGGCACAGGGAGGGGTGGGACATGAAGGGGGCTGTGCTGTCGGGGTGGTCTACACCAGGACCGGGCTCCTGGGATGCAGCAATAGAGTGGGGAAAGGCACCCTGCCCCTGATTGGAAACACGGGGCTGCCAATCCCTAGAGCAGTGCAGTCCTGGGATTCTGCACGAATTGCTTGGTTCTGATGGAAGCCGACCCCAGGTACCTACCCCTTTGGTTTTCTACTCAGTTAACCTTCCAGTAGTGCTTCCTAGTGGGTCTTCCTACAACCAGGGGTTGGGGGTGGAGTGCTGCCCTGTGCCCATTGTTCGGATGGAGAGACCGAGGCACTCACCACCCACTTAACCTTCCCTGCCAGGCATGCCTGGCACAGCCACCCAGGCTACAGCCTGGGCTCCAGGACCCTCATCAGGGAGGAAAGCCCCACATCAGGGAGTTGACTCCCGTGTGGCCTGAGCCCCAGGAGAAGTACAGAAAGAGACAGGACTAGAGGCTGCACTCAGGTGGCATCTACTGTGTGCAGAGCACCTTTCTGCCCATTCCTTGGGCACCTGTCCCTTCATCTTTGTGATGCTCTATTTGGAGACAATGGTTGTCTCCAGATTGAGCCAGCTGAGCTCTGGGCATTATTGCCTGGGAGTGACTGCCAGACACCAGGAGTGGTCAGGTCCCCAGGGCACACAGTTGAGGCCCAGGACCCAACTAGAGGACTCCTGGCTTCAGGTGAGGGAGCAGCCACGCCAGTTCCCAGCTCTGGCTCTGTTTCCAGGGCAGCCTAATGCCAACTGGCATAAAGCAGATGCCCCAGCCAGCCCTGATCCCATCCCCAACCCTAATCCTTGCTGCCCTCAGTACATTTTAATCCTGACCCTGCCTAGGTGTTTTAAGGACAGGGTGAGACTGAGGTCAGCAGGGAGGGGAGGGGGGCCACAACATGCTCCAGCCTCATGCCTGCCTCCAGCCATCACACAGGCCATGCTCCTTCCCACCCAGTCTCCACCTGCCCCTCAGGAGCCTCCTAGAGATTCCTGGGTCCAACCCCACAGCCACCACCCAGGCTGGCCTCACCACCACACTCCTCTTTGGTATGTCCCTCCCAGCACACAGTAAGTGCCCAATAAAGAAACTTCCATTTCATTGATTCAAATATAATGTCCCTTCTCTGAAAGTGTCAAGAGCACCCCGAGAGCAAGGTTAAAGTGAAAAAAGTGCCAAAATAACAATGCCGGTTAATATTTATATAATATATGCCAGGCACCTGCACATGTCTTTTGTCCAATAATTCCTGTGGTGTGATGAGTGAACGCATGAATTAATGAATGAATGAGGGGCCTGCCCTCCCTGAGTGCCATAGGGAAAGCTAGTGGGTGGAGCCACTATGGGTGGAGTCCAGGAGGCTGGATTCCCCCAGAGCCTGAAACTGGACCCGGCTCAGGCAAGAGAAAAACCCTCTGGACAAGTAATCTGATTCTTCTGGCGCCTGGGAGGAAGTCTGGGGGTGAGAGAGGGAGCCGCATTTTTAGGATGTGCCCTCCCAACTCCTCCAGGCATGTGGTTGGAAAGGGGGGGTTGCTGGGACTTGCCTCCCACACTGTGTCTCTGCCACACCGCAGATGGAAAATCCAGGTCCAGCAATTTCCATGCAGAACCCTGTCATGTCTTGGGGGTGGGCTGTGTTATTTTGAGTGTGCATGGAGGTGTGTGTGTGGGGGGGTGCTGTCTGCTGTCCTGCCTAAGGAAAAGTTGTTCCAGGGTGCAGGGGGACTCTGGTCAGAGACACCCCCTGAACCCCACCATCTGGCCAATGGTGGAGCTAAAGAGCAGCTGAGCACCGCTCAGCTCCCCCCACTCCCAGCCCCTTGGCTTCCTCCTGCACCCTACTGCTCCGCAGTGCAGGCCGCTGTTCATCCTCCCAGGAAGCAGGGTCAGGGACTCTTGACCTGGGCCCGGGGCTGCCCCTCTCTGGACCTGGCTCCCTTCATCTTTGAAAGAAACTCAAAGTACATATTCTGTTTTGAGATTGTTGGAGGGGATGGGCTGGTGAGCTTGGTTTGGAGGTTAGGCTGGGGTCATACTGCTTGGGTTTGAACTCCAGCCCTGAGTCTTCCCACTGTGTGACCTTGAGAGAGTGACAGAACCTCTTGTGTCCTGCCAGGTCAAGGCCGCGCTCTCCAGGAGGTGGGGACCCTCCCCAAGTCCCCTCAGATGGCTCCAGTTCAAAGGATCTGGTGTGGGCGTGTGGACACAGTGGGTGTGATGTGCCCCTGGGCCTCAGTTTCCCCACCTTTGGTGCTCCTGACCGCCAGACATCTCCCAGCTCAGGGCTACCATGGGACCTGGTGTGGGTACAGGGCACAGACCCTAACTTGAACCCTGTCCAGCGTGTGAGCAAGCTCCTACCTCTTGGCACTGTTTGTTTTCTCTGTAAAAGGGGCTAACAAGTGTGCTACATAGGGGCTACCTAGGTGCAGGGTGTGCTGCAAACAAGGTGGGCGTTAAGGAACTTGATCTAAAATGCCAGGGATGGAAGGGCCGCCAGGATTTTAGTATTAGGAAGAGAGAAAAACTCCACGATTAAGTCGGGACACTCCATCAGCTTTTAGGCACTTCCTGATTCATTGGTATTGAGACAGCAGCTCGAGTGCCATTCCCCAGAAAGGACACCTTGGTGCAGAGGGCACATCACACCTACTGTGGGGTCCACACCACGTCCTGCGGGCCTGTCCTTTCAGCCCCTCACTCAACCCTTCGTTAGTCCCTTCTTTCTCCCTGACTCGGCTGACCCATTCCGTGTGTGACCCTGAGCCCCGGCCTCCCGGCCTGGGGGTAGGAGTAGTGCTGGGTGTTGACAACCTCTCCTCCAGGCCGTGGGTCCAGGGACCCACCCTGGCGCGCACCCCACGCCCCACCCCGCTGCGCGCTGCGGGCGGGGCGGGGGCAGAGTCCGTCCCCCTCCCCCAGGCTGCTCCGCTCCGCCCCTCCCGCCGCTCCCCTGCCCTGCCCGCCGCTCCCCGACTGGGCCAGGCTCCGCAGCCATGTGACCCCGCGGCCAGGCCGGGACGCGACGGGACGCGCTGGGACGGGCGCCGGGGGTCGCGGGCGCCGCCCTGGGCGGGGGCAGCATGGAGCGGAGGTGGGTCTTCGTGCTGCTCGACGTGCTGTGCGTGCTGGTCGGTAAGAGCCGTGGGGACCCGGGTGTGTGTGCGGTGGGGAATCCCTTCCCAGACGGTGCCGGTCCCCGGTCCCTAGAAACTTTGTGGGACGGGTGGGGAGCCGCGGTGCCTCCACCTCTCGGAGGCCCCTGGAGATAGGGGGACCCCGGGGTAGGATCCTTGGGCCCCGCGCGCCCTGCCGGCTGCGTGCCCCCTCCCCGGCCTTGGTTTCCCTCGCGTCCCAGATCGGAGGGGGTCGTTGTCCCCCGCCCGCGGCAGCAGGAAGTCGCCTCCGGGGGCCACAAGCGCCTCCTCCTCCCGGCCGCCCGGCGCAGCGCGGCTCCGTCCGGCCGGAGCGGTGATTCACGCGGGCGGCGGCCAGGTTGGGGCCGGCCGGTGGGGGCGCGGCCGCGGGTCGCCTCCAGGAGGCCCGCTACCCACCGCCTTGGGTCGGCAGTCCCCGTGGGCTCTGGAAGGGCTGAACCCTGGCCCGGGACACAGGGAGTGGTGGGATTCGAACCCGCGCCCAGCAGCCTCCCGCCTCGGGCCTGGGAGAGACCGGAAAAAGCTGAGCCCCAGGCTGCTGTTGAATTGGAGGCCTCGCGGTGGCGCGGACCAAACCTGTCTGGCGGGTTTGCAAGCCAGGCGCGGGGGAGGGGGCAGCCCGAGGCCCCCTCCCCGCCCCTCCTCCAGGGTCCCAGAAACAAAGGCTGAGTGTTTGCTCTGGAACTGTGCGGACAATGGCCCCGGAATTCTACCCCTGGCGCAGGGAGGGGCCCCTCCGGCCTAAATTGCCCTCCCCTCAATCTGGCTCCTGCCCTCGCCTGGGAGCCGAGGGGTGGGCCCTGACTGATGCAGACGCCAGGCTCTCCTCGCTTGTCCCAGAAGAGATCCCTTTTGGGGTGGGTCAGGTGGCACCAGGAAGTCCCCAGGGAGCGTCTGCCAACTCTGGGCATCATTTTCTGAGGACTTACATTACTTATTTGAACATTTGTGTGGCACTTAACTGTATGCCAGGCACTAAAGCGACGTGCAAATTAAAACTTTTCCTCCAAACAGCATATGAAGGAGGTGTTGTTATGACCCCCAGTTTTCCCCGAGATGTTCAGCCACCTGCTGGAGATCACACAGCAATGGAGGGGGCAGGTGCTGAGAGTACGCTGTGTGCTGCTGCTGTGTGTCAGGTGCTGGGGGCCCAAGTGGACCTGACTCCCATTCTGGAAGCTTCAGTACATGAACAGTGCACTTTTATTTATTTTTAATTTTTTTGGTCTTTTTGCCTTTTCTAGGGCCGTGCTCGTGGCATATGGAAGTTCCCAGGCTAGGGGTCTAATCGGAGCTGTAGCCGCCGGCCTACACCACAGCCACAGCAACACGGGATCTGAGCCAGGTCTGCGATCTAAACCACAGCTCACGGCAACGCCGGATCCTTAACCCACTGAGCAAGGTCAGGGATCAAACCCGCAACCTCATGGTTCCTAGTCAGATTCGTTAACCACTGAGCCATGATGGGAACTCCCAGTGCACTTTTAAATGGTGACAAGGGCCCTGAGAAAAATCTTGAGGGTTGATGTGAGGGCCGGAGGCTCTGGTGGTGTCTGCCATGGGGACGCAGGGATAGATTGCTGTGCTCTGAGTTCTGCTTCCTGAGTCCCAGGAGACCCCAGCTCCCAGTCTGATTGGGGGTGTCTGAATATCCAGAGGAAAGGGCTGGGGACAGAAGTTAGGAGTGTGACAGGCACTGTGTGAGCCCCTTCCCTGGTCAGGCTGTGGGCAGAGTGCTCAACTTACTGTCTCATCATCTTCTAGCCCTGCCCCTTCCCATTCAGGGCCACTCTGCCTTCCTCTTGCCCTCATTCACAGCAGCCAGAGAGAGCCTATGAGAACATGCTCCCTCCCTCTGCTCCAGCCCTCCTGAGCGCCCCCACCTCACTCATGGCTCCCAACCTCCTCCCCACCCCTGCCACAGCGCTCTTCTCTCCAGTGCTCCAGCCCTCCAGGCCCACCTCCAGGCCTTTGTCATCTCCATCCCTCTGCCATGTGCTTCTCCCCAGATCTGCCTGGAACTTCCTCCTTTAAGCCACCTTCTCTGTGTGGCCTGCCTGACACCCTCTTGAGCCAGCTCCCAGATTCTGGTCATCTGAACCTGTTATTTTTATTCCCAGTCCCTCTCAGCTCCATCAGGCAGACCTCTATTATCTTTGCTGAGTCTTTCGTGTGAGTGGTCCCGGGGGCCCTTGAATTTGGCCTTTGGACACAGGAGTTGGCTCTGCCCTCCTTCTGCTCGGGTATTCGGGCCCTAGCAGAGCCACACCCTTTTACACGTATTATATGCCCTGCTGGGGGCAAAGGGCACCCTGACTGGCTTGGGCTCTGTGCACCTGGGGAGCAGGACTCCAGTGCTGCGGCTGTGCCTGTGGCTCCTGAATGGACCTTCGGACTGAGTTCCGGGGGCCTGGTCGGCCCAGGGACAGTAGATGCATGCGAACCTCTCACCCTGGTTCATTCCTGATCCCTGGACAGCCCTTGAGCCCTGAGCAAGGAGTCCTCCCTTCTCTTGGGACCCCGAGCAGGCTCCGGGAACCAGCCTAGAACACAACAGTCCTCCTCCCCCCTGCTCAGACTGGTCACAGAGCGGGTGGGTGTTGGGGCCATTCCAGCATCATCCAGAGACGCGCAGTTGTACACGGGCGGGAAGCATGAAGGACAGAAGCTTCCTGCCGTGAGAGTGATGGCAGACATAGGGCCGGCAGGAGAGTGAGTGGAAGTCAGAGAGGTTCTGGGCAGTAAGAAGGGCAGGAATGAAGGCTGGGGAGGATGCTCGCTGGCACTTGGGAAGGGCAGAGAGGAGGCTGGGGGAAGTGATTGAGGGCAGAGCGTGGGAGATGTGGGGTGGGAGTGGACAGCGCCTGGGACGTTGTCCCAGAGAGGACTTTGGTGTCTGTCTGATGACGGGGTGCTGGGAGGGGTTTTAATGGGGGCATCGACCTCCCATTTGCCATGAGTGAGGAAAGCTCCTCCCAGCTGTCAGGCCCAGAGGTGAGGAATCCAGGAGGGAGGCCTCAGCAGGTGTCCAGTGCCAGGCGCAGGCCCCTGTGTGTGGTGGGGAGACCCCCGTGGCCACGGCCTTCTTTCCCCACCCAGCCTCCCTGCCTTTCACCATCCTGACGTTTGTGAATGCCCCGTACAAGCGAGGCTTCTACTGCGGAGATGACTCCATCCGGTACCCCTACCGTCCAGACACCATCACCCACGGGCTCATGGCCGGGGTCATCATCACGGCCACCGTCATCCTGGTAAGGCCGGAGGGACGGGTAGAGTGGGCTGGCATGTTAGCGGGTCGGTTCTGCCCAGGGCGGTGTTTGTGGCGAAGACCGGTGACCCAGGGAGGCCAGGAACCCTGACCATGAAGCCCTCGGCTGCTTCCCTGCAGGTGTCGGCCGGGGAGGCCTACCTGGTGTACACAGACCGCCTCTACTCCCGCTCCGACTTCAACAACTACCTGGCTGCCCTTTACAAGGTGTTGGGGACATTCCTGTTTGGGGCTGCAGTGAGCCAGTCTCTGACAGACCTGGCTAAGTACATGACTGGCCGGCTGCGGCCCAACTTCCTGGCGGTGTGTGACCCTGACTGGAGCCGTGTCAACTGCTCAGTGTATGTGCAGGTGGATGTGTGCAGGGGAAGTCCTGCTAATGTCACCGAGTCCAGGTGAGCAGTGCTGGGGTGCTGGAGTCCGGGTGGGTGGTGCTGGGGGGCCTGGGTCGTAGACACTCCACTCCTGGGGAGGAGGGTGGGAACTGGAGTCCAGATGGGCAGTGCTGGGGGACCAGGGCCACAGACACCCCATCCCTGGGGAGGAGCGAGGGGGCTGTAGTCCAGGTAGGCGGGGCTGAGGGGGTGCTGCTGGATTCCAGGTGTGTGGTGCTGGGATGGGGGCCGGAGTCCAGGTAAGCGGTACTGGGGACTAGGGCCACAGACACCCCACCCCTAGGAGGCGAGTGGGGGCTGGAGGATTGTCAGGAGCTGGATGTTGCTGGATGAATTGCTAAACAGAGAAGGGTAAAGAGACCACATGTCGGGTAGAGGACAAGGCTGGAATAAAACCTGGAGGTGCCCTTGGACCTGCAGACAAGGATTGGGGTCGGGGGCAGGGATGTCGGGTCCTAGAGCAGAACAGTAGATGCTAGGAGGTGACCGACCTCCCCCGAATTTCAGGCCCCTCCGCTTGCTTCTGCTTTGCTCTCTCATCATCTCATCATCTCTACTGAGAAACTTTTCACTTAATCAATGAGCTTATTTTCCTTCTTTAAACAATTAAATAATACACATAGGATACAATTCCCCAGTTTAACCATCTTAATGTGTACATTTCCTTGGTTTTTAGTACTTTCCCAACGTTGGGCATCCATCCCTACTATCCAGTCTAGAATATTTTCTTTTTCTTTCTTTTTGGCCGCCCCGTGGCTTATGAAATTCCTGGGCCAGGAGATCAGATTCCAGCTGTACTTGCGACCTATGCCTCAGCTGCAACAATGCCAGATCCTTTAACCCACTGAGCTGGGTCAAGGGTCAAACCTGTGTCCTGGCTCTGCAGAAACGCTGGCAATCAATCCTATTGCTCCTCAGGGGGAACTACTAGAATATTTTTATCACACAGAAAGAAGCTCCATGTCCACAAGCTAGTGCCCCCTCCCCAGTCCCTGACAATTAGGAACCCGCTGTCTGTGTGAGTGTGTGAATGTGCCTGTTCTGGCCGTTTCCTATCCATGGAATCACACCCACTGTGTTTAGATTCTTCCATGTTCCAAAGTTCACCTATGTTGTAGCTTCTGTCAGTTTTTGCTTCATGTATTTTGGGCTCTGTTGTTAGCTGTTTATGTCTCTGTAATTGTTCTGTCTTCTTAATGGATGAATCCTTTTCTTTTCTTTTCTTTTCTTTTTTCTTTGCTTTTTAGGGCCACACCCGCGGCATATGGAGGTTCCCAGGCTAGGGGTCTAATCGGAGCTACAGCTGCTGGCCTACGCCACAGCCACAGCAACGCCAGATCCTTAACCCACTAAGAGAGACCAGGGATTGAAACTGCAACCTCATGGATCCTAGTCGGATTCGTTAACCACTGATCCACGATGGGAAGTGCTATATTCCCTTTCTTATATTATCTTCCATCACGGTCTATCCCAAGGAACTGGATTTAGTTCCCTCTGCCATACAGTAGTATGTTTTTTCTTTTTTAATCATGTAGGTAAAAATAGAAATTATACATTTGGAATGGATAAGCAGTGAGATCCTGCTCTGTAGACCTGGAAACTATATCTAGTCACTTGTGATGGACCATGATGGAGAATAATGTGAGAAAAAGAATGTGTGTGTGTGTGTGTGTGAGTGAGTGACTGGGTCACCTTGCTGTACAGTAGAAAATTGATAGAATGCTGTAACAACTATAATGGCAAAAATAAAAATCATTAAAAAATTATAAACCAAAATACGTTAACACTGATGTTTATATTTTATAGGTACCCTTTTTTTTTTTTTTTACGGCTGTACCCGCAGCATGTGGGAGTTCCCAGGCTAGGGGTTGAATCAGAGCTGTAACCTCTGGCCTATGGCACAGCCATAGCAATGTGGGATCTGAGCCACGTCTGCAACCTACACCACAGCTCACGGCAATGCTAGATCCTTAACCCAGTGAGCAAGGCCAGGGATCAAATATGCGTCCTCATGGATGGTAGTGAATTTTGTTTCCACTGAGCCACAGTGGGAACTCTGATTGATGTTCCCATCTACGACTACTAGAATTCTTGATTAACAGTTTTTTTCCCTCTTTAGGTACTTTGAATATGTCGTCCTAGGAGTTCCCGTCATGACGCAGTGGTTAACGAATCCGACTAGGAACCATGAGGTTGCGGGTTCAATCCCTGGCCTTGCTCAGTGGGTTAAGGATCCGGCATTGCCGTGAGCTGTGGTGTAGGTCGCAGACGTGGCTTGGATCCCGTGTTGCTGTGACTGTGGCGAAGGCCTACGGCTACAGCTCCTGTTAGACCCCTAGCCTGGGAACCTCCATATGCCGCGGGTGCGGCCCTAGATAAGACAAAAAGACCAAAAAAAAAAAATATGTCGTCTTGGCCTCCATGGTTTCTTTTCTTTTTTTTTCTTCATATTTTAAGGTTTTATTGAAGTATAGTTGATTTATAAGCTTATGATAATTTCTGCTCTACAACAAAAGTAATTCAGTTATACATGTACACACGTCCATTCTCTTTCAGATTCTTTTCCCACATAGGTCATCACAGGATTTTGGGCAGAGTTCTCTGCTACGCAGCAGGTCCCCGCTGGCCAATCATTCCATATATTCCATGGTGTGAATATGCTGGTTCAGTACTTTGAATATGTCATCCTTCTGGCCTCATGGTTTCTGATAAGACATTAGCTGCTAATCTTATTAAGGATTCCTCATACAAAATAAGTCCCTTTTCTTGCTTCTTTCAAGATTTTCTCTTGGTATCTTAATTATAATGTATCTTTTTGTGGCTTTCTTTGAGTTTATTGTATTTGCAGTTCATTGAGCTTTTGGATGTGTAGATTGATGTTTTGCATGAAATTTAGAAAGTTTTCAGGCATTACCTCTTCAAATATTCTTTCTGCCCCATTCTCCTCCTTTGGGTTCTGTTGTGTATATGTTGGTACAGTTGATGGTGGCCCACAAGACTGAGACCCATTCATTTTTATTCATTAAAAAAAAGTTATTTATTTTTTTTTCCTTAGACCAAAAATCTCAATTGACCTATCCTCATGTTCACACAGTCTTCTGCCTGCTCAGGTCTGCTTTTGAGCCCCTATGGTTATTTTTTTATCTCAGATACTATAGTTTTGAATCCAGACTTTGTATTTGGTTCCTTTTTACAGCTTCTGTTTCTTTTTGGTATTGTCTTTTAGGCAAGACATTCTTGCTCTTTTCTCTTTCTGAACATATTTTACTTATTTATTTATTTACTTTCTTACCTTTTTGGCCACCCTGAGGCATACGGACTTCCCAGGCTAGGAATCAGATCTGAGCCACAATTGTGGCAATGTTTGATCCTTTAATTCACTGCATCTGGCTGGGGATTGGACCTGTATCCTGGCACTGCAGAGATGTTGCCAATCCCATTGCACCATAGCAAGAACTCCTGAACATACTTTTTGCTTTTTAGGGCCACACCTTCGGCATATGGAAGTTCCCAAGCTAGGGGTCACACTGGAGCTGCAGCTGCCAGCCTACACCACAGCCATAGCAACTCAGAATCTGAGCCCCATCTGTGACCTATAGCATAGCTCACAGCAACGCTGGATGATTAAGCCACTAAGCAAGGCCAGGGATTGGACCTGCATCGTCATAGATACTAGTTGAGATCATAACCAGCTGAGCCACAATGGGAACTCTGCCTGAACATACAAATGGCAGATTTAAAGTCTTTATCTAGTAAGTCCTACATCTGAGCTTCCTCAGGGACAGCTTCTACTAATGGAATTTTTTTTCCCCATGCGTAACTCCATTTTTTTCCCTGCATGCCTTCTAATTTGTTCTTCATTATTGTTGAAAACTGGGCATTCTTAATATTATGATGTAGCAATTCTGGAAATCAGATTGTACTCTCCCCAGGGGTTGTTGTTACTGTTTGTTTTACAAACGGTTGTTTGCTTAGTGAGTTTTCTGAACTGATTTTGTAAAGTCTTTCTTCTTGGTTATGAGAGGCCAGGAAGTTAGCTGTTAGCTGAGTGATTAGCTAGTGACTGGACAGATATTTCCTTAAATACCTGGAACCTGGAGGAAAAAACTTGCAGTTTATAGTTGGGTTCCATGTGCCATGTGGGGCATGTGTGCTATGTGAGGCATGTCAGTTGACAACTCTGTCTTAGCCCTCACTTCCTGTTTGTGCAGTACCCGAAGGTCAGCCAGAGGTGAGAGCTTAGGGCCTTGCCATGGCACAGTGGATTAAGAATCCTACTGTAGTGGCTTGGGTTGCTGCAGAGGCGAGGGTTTGTTCCCTGGCCTGCCATAGTGGGTTAAAAGGATCAGGCATTGCTGCAGGTGTGGCATAGGTTGCAGCTGTGGCTTGGATTCAGTCCCTGGCCAGGGAACTTCCATATGCCGAGGATGCAGCCATAAAAATAAAAATATTATTTTCCATGTTGCTTTATCATAGAACATTGAATATAGTTTCTTCTCCTCCACAGTAGGACTTTGTTGCTTATCCGTCTTATACATAACAGCTTACATCTGCTAACCCCAACTTCCCTCCTGCTCCATCCCTCTGCCACCTCCTCCCCCTGGGCAGCCACAGGTCTGGTGAAGCTATGGTTGTACCTACTTGGTGAACACAGTTGTCTGCCCTGGGCTCCGTATTCAAGGCCTGCAGTGTCTCGGTGGGGAGGCCTTAAAGACCATGAGCCCCAGCTGAGACTTTCTCTCACGTTTTCAGAGAAACAAGATGGAAAGAGTTCCCGTTGTGGTACAGTGGGAACGAATCCGACTAGGAACCATGAGGTTGCGGGTTCGATCCCTGGCCTTGCTCATTGGGTGTGGGTTAAGGATCTGGTGTTGCCATGAGCTGTGGTATAGGTCACAGACATGGCGTTGCTGTAGCTGTGACGTAGGCTGGCAGCTGTAGCTCCGATTAGACGCCTGGCCTGGGAATCTCTATGTGCCACGGTGCGGTCCTAAAAAGCAAAAAAAAAAAAAAAAAAAAACCGAAAAGAGAGAGAGGGAGAAAGAGAGAAACAAGATGGAAGAACTGCAGGTACCTGACACTGGCCATGTGCTATGTGAAGACCTGCCTTGTGCTGGGCCCCGGCTCTGGGGACACAGCAGGACAGGACAGGGGAGGGTGTTTGAAGGCAGAGGTGCTGAGGGGGCTGTCTGGCCTCAGAGGGTGGGCCCTCGGGAGCTGCCCTTTGCCACCTTCCTGACACCCCCACCCCCTTTCTCAGGCTGTCCTTCTACTCTGGACATTCCTCCTTTGGGATGTACTGCATGGTGTTCTTGGCGGTGAGTCTGTGACCTGCCCATTGTGGAGCCGTGGCCAAGTCACTACCTTTGCCTGGTCCTCAGTAAAATGGGTGGGTGCCGGCGGTGATGGGTGGGCCAACTGTGTGTTCATAAGAACTGGAGGCCCTGGGTGTACCCGGTACACACTCCTGGCCTTGGTGGTACCCACTTCTTTGGGCTGGGGGGCACCTGGCGCGCTCCTGTGCCGACAGCTGCTCTCGTCCCCCAGCTCTACGTGCAGGCCCGGCTCTGCTGGAAGTGGGCACGGCTGCTGAGGCCCACCATGCAGTTCTTCCTGGTGGCCTTTGCCCTCTACGTGGGCTACACCCGCGTATCTGACCACAAGCACCACTGGAGTGATGTTATTGTCGGCCTCTTGCAGGGAGCCCTGGTGGCCAGCCTCACTGTGAGCTCTGCGGTGGGGGGTTCCTGACCCTGCCCTGACCAGAGACCCCACCCTGGGACCCTCCCGCCCTCTCTCCCATCCTCCCCTCATTGCCCCGCCAGGTGCCCCCCGCACCGCTGGGGCCTGCCGCCCCTCCCGTTCAGTCGGCTCCTTCCTCCTCTCCTCCGCCAGGTCCGGTACATCTCCGACTTCTTCAAAGTCCGGCCCCCGCAGCACAGCCCGGAGGAGGAGGAGCTGGAACGGAAGCCTAGTCTGTCACTGACACTGACCCTGGGTGAGGCCGACCGCAACCACTATGGGTACCCGGTCTCCTCCTCTTGAGGCCCAGAGCTGCAGCCAGCTGGGTCCTGTGGTCCTGGCAGGTCCCTCTCCTGGGAGGATGGCAGTGAGGGCTCTGGACGCCCCGGCTGGATCCTGGAGCGAGTTCCACTGACCCACTTCATGTGCACTGGACCAGGGGTCTGGGGGTGCCTGGGGCAGCCCTAGCGTTTGGAGGGGGACCCTTCCTCAGGACCCCCTTTTGTTGGGTTAGGGAAGGGACCAAGTGATCCCGGTGGATGCTGGTTTTGTAAAATGTAAATGCGAATTTTTAGTAAAATAGGGCATTTGCTTGACAAATGTGAATAGTACCTCTCTTCTTTATGGCTGTTCTGGGTGGGGACTCTGTTCCTTCAGCAGAGGGGGAGACCCTCTGGTTGGGGCTCAACAAGGTGAGTCGATCACGCCTGTAGTTGCTGCTCTGGGCCCTTGGGCAGGAGGTAGGGAAGAAAAGCCGGCTGCCTGGCCCACGCTTGTGTGGCCCAGTGCTAAGGCTGGGGGTCAGTTGGACTTGCCCAGGCAGCAGGTGTCACCCCGCAGAGTGAGCCCCACACACAGGACGGGGTTGGGGAGGCTAGGAGCGGAGAGCCCTGAGTGCAGGTGGGGTGCGAAGTGTCTATTCCTCTGTCCTCCCAGTAAGGAGGCCTCTGCCCAGCCCCCACCCCCACCCCACGCCTTGAGCCCCTCAGTGCGAGCACCTGGGCAGCAATTCCCACATGGGTAAGAGTGTGGCCTGGGAGCCTTGGTCCTCACCTGTGCCCGCCAGAGGCTGACCGTGTACAGGGCTGTGCCTAAGCCCAGTGAGAGGGCGGCTGCTCTGGGCTCTGCCAGGTGGAGCCTCCGCACTGGCTATGGGTGAGTGTGAACTGTCACATGTGGGCTCTTGGCCTGGAGCGAGCCCCTTGTCCCTTTTCTGCTCGGGGTGGAAGATATACCCCCCGCCCAGGCCTCAGAGCCCCTCCCCTGGGATGACCGGGATCCCTGCTCTGGGATGGCCCCATCTCAGCAGTGCCCACCTGCAGCTCTGCACACCCAGGTCCCCGGGGCTCCCATTTGTCACTCCCTGTGTCCTGGAGGACTCACTGGAACGCCCCAGTCCTGACCTCTCCCCTCTGGCTACCTGAACCCTGTGCACAGGGGGTTTCAGAAATGGGTCCCCTTATCCTCTGCTCTGGAATGGGAACCCCTCACCCATCACTCACACAAGTGAATGTCAGGGAAGCAGCATAGATAAGGCCATAGACAGGAGTTCCTGTCGTGGCTCAGTGGTTAACGTATCCGACTAGGAATACATTGCGGGTTCGATCCCTGGCCTTGCTCAGTGGGTTAAGGATCTGGCGTTGCTGTGAGCTGTGGTGTAGGTTGCAGACGCAGCTCGGATCCCGCGTTGCTGTGGCTGTGGCGAAGGCTGGCGGCTACAGCTCCTGTTAGACCCCTAGCCTGGGAACCTCCATGTGCCGCGAGTGCAGCCCTAGAAAAGGCAAAAGGACAAAAAAAAAAAAAAAAAAAAGGTAAGGCCATAGACAAACCTCTAGGAATATGTACATACATTATTTATTTATTTATTTATTTTTTGTCTTCTTGCCTTTTATGTAGAGCCACACCCGTGGCATATGGAGATTCCCAGGCTAGGGATCTAACAGGAGCTGCAGCTGCCGGCCTTCGCCACAGCCACAGCAGCGGGGGATCCGAGCCCCGTCTGCAACCTACACCACAGCTCACAGCAATTCCGGATCCTTAACCCACTGAGCGAGGCCAGGGATCGAACCCGCCACCTCAGGATTCTTAGTCGGATTCTTTAACCACTGAGTCACAAAGGGAACTCCTGTACCACGTCTTCTTAATACACTCATCTTTCAGTGTTACTGAAACAACATAGGTTTTTACTATGTCTGGACTATTGTGAATAGTGCTGCAGTGAACATAGGGGTGCATGTATCTTTTTGAATTGTAGTTTTGTCCGGATAGATGCCCAGGAATGGTTGCTGGATCATATGATAGTTCTATATTTAATTTTCTTTCCCTTTTTTTTTAATGATTTCTATTACACTTGGCTTACAATATTCTGTCAATTTTCTGCTGTACAGCAAAGTGACCCAGTCTCCCCCCCAACACACACACACATAAGTGACTAGATATAGTTTTTTTCTCATAAGTGACTAGATACAGTTCCTAGTGCTATACAGTAGGATCTATATTTAGTTTTCTGAGGCACCTCCATACTGTTTTCCAATTTACATTCCCACCAACAGTTTAGGAGGGGTCCCTTTTCTAGGAATTATTATTATTACTGTTTTTTGCTTTTTAGGGCCGCACTCGCGGCATATAGAGGTTCCCAGGCTAGGGGTCTAATGGGAAGCAACTCCAGATCCTTAACCCACTGAGCGTAGTCAGGGATTGAACCTACAACCTCATGGTTCCTAGTCGGATTCGTTAACTGCTGAGCCACTACGGGAACTCCTGTCCCAAACCCTTAATTTATCCCTCTTACCTCACATTTCCTAGGGAGGATACTTCTTTAGTTGATTCAAACAGGAAATCCTAGATTCTTAGTCTGGTAAATATCACTTCTCATGGGGTGTTCTCAATGCACAAGATTCTCCCAACCTTCTGGTGTTAATTGGCTTTTGAAAACCCTGCATAACTGAGTATTGAACCATATGCAGGAATTTCTTTTGTGTATGTTAGGTGCAGCATGGCGCTGTGCTTTTGTCCAAAGTCATGCTTCTGACAGTTGCAACCTACATCTCGGGTACAGCAATGCTGGATCCTTTTAACCCACTGTGCCAGGCCAGGGATTGAACCTGTGTCCTGGCACTGTAGAGACACCACTGATCCCGTTGTACCACAGTGGGAACTCCATGCTTGCTCTTTTCCAGTTGCATGCTGCAGTTTACAGGAGTGAAATTTTTTTTAATTTTTAATTTTTGTCTTTTTAGGGCCACACCCATGGCATATGGAGGTTCCCAGGCTAGGGGTCAAATCGGAGCTGCTGCTACTGGCCTGCACCACAGCCACAGCAATGCAGGATCCTTAACCCACTGAGCGAGGCCAAGGATCAAACCTGAGTCCTTGTGGATCCTAGCTGGGTTCATTAACCACTGAACCACAACGGGAACTCCATACAGGAGTGAAATTTTGAAAGGTTGTGACCTACAATATTTCCCAGTACAAAAATACGAAAATATGGAAAAATATAGTAATTATGAGGCCTGCATGTTTGTGTATAGGTGTCCACTATGTCATTCTCTTTACTGTATTTTGAAAGGTTCTTATATTAATTCCCAACAGGAAAGCTCTGCCTAAGTAAATCTTCCTTACCTGAAAAATAATTTACTCATTCCTGATTCACCAAATGAATCCCTGTTTAAGTGGCAATCACATAAAATCCTCATTGAAAAACTGGTTACTGTGGCAGTTTCTGCTCAGTGATTCCCAGCTGCACAGAGGTGCTCCATGGTCATGTCTGCATCTGGACTTGAATGGGTAGGGTCACCACCCAAGACTGTGTGCTTTGCGCATTCTTCCTGGAGGCTTAGGCTCGGGGGGTTTGTCTAGCAACCCCCCCCCACAACAATACTGTCTGCCATCTAGAACCTCTTAGGAGGGGCTGGGGAGGGATTGTACTGCAGTTTTTGTTGTTGTTTTGTTTGTTTTAGGGCTGCACCTGTGGCATATGGAGGTTCCCAGGCTAGGGGTCCAATCAGAGCTTCAGTTGCCAGCTTACACCACAGCCACAGCAATGCAGGATCTGAGCCACGTCTGCCACCCACACCGCAACTCACAGCAGCGCCAGATCTGCAACCAACTGAGTGAGGCCAGGGATCGAACCCACAAACCCACGGATACTGGTCGGCTTTGTTAATCACTGAGCCACAACGGAAACTCCTGTACTGAAATTTTTAAAATCTGTGATTCTTCTTAAGTTGCTTTCAATGTATTTTCAGCAGTTGGACAGCTCCTAGGCCCCCATCAGCCTGCTGACGCTTCCCTTAGCTGACATGAATATGTTTCAAAAATTTTCTGTTGGCCTCATTTTCATCAGTGTGGTGTTTGGAATCCAAGAAGCCCAGTTTATAGCAATTATTAGCCACATTTTTGGGTGAATGTAGGGCACTGGATAAGAATTTCCAATTGGTAGAGTTCCCACTGTGGCACAGTGGGTTAAGAATCCGACTGCAGTGACTCAGGTCACTGTGGAGGTATGGGTTTGATCCCCAGGCTGCCCAGTAGTTTACAGTGTAATTTGCAGCTGTGGCTCAAATTGGGAACTTCCATATGCCATAGGTGTGGTCGTAAACAAACAAAAAAAAGAATTTGCAATTTAAAAATTAGCTCAACAGCAAGCATCCGGCCTATAAAGGGCACACAGATCTCCCCTGTGCATGTTTTCTCTTGGCCTCCAGAGAAAATGCTCACCTCACATCAAAGACCACAGCCCAGCTTGGGTCCAGCAGTGATGCAGCAGCAACACCACCATACCTGAAGCCACAGGAGCACTCCTGGAGGCCACCTGATTCAGACCTGGACACCGATCCTTGACACTTGGCAGAAGACCGCAGGGACCTCAAGAGACCTAAATGGGAAGGAAAAAACATGGCCCATTTTCTTTTCCAAGGAAACAATCAAGAGAAGATTCTTGGGGAGTTCCTGCCCTGGCACAGTGGAAACGAATCTGACTAGGAACCATGAGGTTGCAGGTTCGATCCCTGGCCTCACTCAGTGGGTTAAGGATCCGGCGTTGCTGTGAGCTGTGGTATAGGTTGCAGACACGACTCGGAACCCGTATTGCAGTGGCTGTGGCATAGGCCAGCAGCTACAGCTTCAATTCGACCCCTAGCCTGGGAACCTCCATATGCCGCGGGTGCGGCCTTAAAAACTGAAATAAAATAAAATAAAATAAAATAAAATAAAGTAAATTAAAAAAATGGAGCTAGGAGGCCATTAAGGGAGTGTGACATAGCACATGTAGGCTGAATCTGACCTTCTGACCTGATGAAGTCAGTCCAGAACATCTGACCAAAACTCATGACAGTCTATCTACTTATTGGACCCCCTACCAGAATAGTTTATGATTCCTTAAGGACAAATATTTTCTGATTCCCATCAGAGTCAATAACACTTATTGCCAGGAAACCTTTTGTTGTGTGTCTTTTTAGGGTGGCACCCATGGCATATGGCAGTTGCCAGACCAGGGGTCAAATCGGAGCTATAACTCCTGGCCTGCAC
>PVHT020000011.1:0-19543 GCA_004024745.2 Catagonus wagneri | reverse complement strand
TTTTTTTTTTTTTTTTTTTTTTGTCTTTTTGCCTTATCTAGGGCTGCACCTGCGGCATATGGAGGTTCCCAGGCTAGGGGTCTAACAGGAGCTGTAGCCGCCAGCCTTCGCCACAGCCACAGCAACACGGGATCCGAGCCGCATCTGCAACCTACACCACAGCTCACGGCAACGCCAGATCCTTAACTCACTGAGCAAGGCCAGGGGTCAAACCCACAACCTCATGGTTCCTAGTCAGATTCGTTAACCACTGAGCCACGACGGGAATTCCTGCAGTTGGGTTCTTATTGCACTGTGCCATAGTGAGAACTCCTGCCAGGCAACTTTTACACAACTCTTGGCTTCTTGTCTTTATAGTCCTTTTCTCTTGCCCAGTACAGTCTTTCAGGGTTACCAGAACCCGTGTGTCTCCCAAATTGCGATTTTTTTTTTTTTTACTTTTTCGATTGGACCTCAGCATATGGAAGTGCGTGGGCCAGGGATCAAATCTGAGCTGCAGCTGCAGCCTACCCCACAGCTGTGGCAATGCTCAGTCCTTAACCTTCTGCGCTGCACTCGGCCAGGGATCAAACTGGCATCGCCACAGGGAACAAGCCAGATCATTTCCCCATTGTGCTACAGCGGAAACTCCCCGAATTGCAATTCTTAGGACCCCAAATAAACTCTTTTCCAATTTGCAGGGTCCTGTATTTGTTTGTTTGTTTGTTTGGTTGGTTGGTTGACATACTTCAGTTGTACATGTAAGAGGCATCCCTGTCTTTGCATGGATTGATGCTTCATTTCTTACTATTGTTCAAATTGTATTGAAACCGCAGAACGGGTTTGGGGACTTAGAGCATAGGTTCTTTTGTTTGGATGCAGAACGAATTTAGTGAGAGGCAGCGTGACAGATAAGGAAGGAGTTTATCAGTATAGGATGCTTGGAGTTCCCACTGTGGCACATGGGATCGGCAGCGTCTCTGCAGCACCAGGACTCAGGTTCCATCCCTGACCCGGCAGTGTGTTCAATGATCAGGCATTGCCACAGCCGTGGCTTACGTTGTGACTGTGGCTTGGATCTGATCCCTGGCTGGCGAACTCCCTATGCCCACCGAGTGGCCCAAGAAAGAAAAAAAAAGTATAGGAATTGTTAGATTTACAAGTGGGGAATTCCCAGTGAAACTCAGTGGAAATGAATCTGACTAGGAACCATGAGGTTGCCGGTTTGATGCCTGGCCTCAATCAGTGGGTTAAGGATCTGGCATTGCTGTGAGCTGTGGTGTAGGTCGCAGACGCGGCTTGGATCCTGCGTTGCTATAGCTGTGGTATAGGCCGGCAGCTGTAGCTCTGATTGGACCCTTAGCCTGGGAAACTCCATATGTTGTGGGTGCAGCCCTAAGAAAGCAAAAAAAAAAAAAAAAATTTACAGGTGGGCAGGCAAGGGAGTGCTGCTCTGTGGCCCTATGGGTGGTCTACATTTTTATAATCAAAGGAAAAGTGGGGAGGGGAAGAGGACCACCTTCTTTATTTTTTTATTATTTATTTATTTATTTTGTCTTTTTGCCTTTATCTAGAGCCGCACCCGCAGCACATGGAGGTTCCCAGGCTAGGGGTCTAACAGGAGCTGTAGCTGCCGGCCTTCGCCACAGCCACAGCAACGCGGGACCTGAGCCGCGTCTGCAACCTACACCACAGCTCACGGCAACGCCGGATCCTTAACCCACTGAGCAAGGCCAGGGATCGAACCCGCAACCTCATGGTTCTTGGTCGGATTCGTTAACCACTGAGCCACGAAAGGAACTCCACCACCTTCTTTATTTTTGAGTAGACCTCAAATTTCCATCATCAGCTCCTCCTCCACATTTTCTTATCACTATGGGGTCAAATTGCGGCCGTCATGGTGCCTTGGAAATGAACAAAAAGGCGGTAACGTACAAAAATATGCTAAGTCAACCGAGGTTTCAGTAGAATGTCACCTTTCCCTGTATTTTGTCTTCAGTGTGTGCAGAAGAGCAAGTCCTAGGAATCATTAAGTTACTGACCTCACTGGGCAGGATGTGGGTCTCATTCCACCACTATTTTATTGTTTGGGGCATGGCTCATGCTTCTGTTGCGTGGTTTTGTTGCTAGGCAAGTTTGGTTTTGTTGCTAGGCAAGTGTGCTGATTTTGTTGTTAAGGAAGCCTGCCTTTTTTTTTTTTTTTTTGGCATGCAGAATTCTGGGCCAGGGATCAAACCCGAGCCACAGCAGTGACAATACCAAGTCCTTAATCACTAGACCACCAGGGAACTCCAAGCCCGCTTTTTTGATTATTAACAGGGACCACCTGTACTTTAAAAAAATTTATTTATGATCCCCTAGTGGATTTAACTGTTTAGTCACATACTTTATCCCTTTTCTCTGTCCCTATCAGTATTTCACTGCATGTGTGTGGGAGGAAAAATAATTTTCCCTTTACCTTTCTAGGTTCTTGGTTGAGCCCCCCCATAATAAAAGATTAATAGGAGAAAAGAAATAGAAGTTGAATACCAGGTGTACCTCCTACACACAGGGGAGATACCCAGGAAATGCCTCTAGTCATCACCTTAGTTGCTGTCAAGAGTGAAAAACAGAAGAAAGATATTAGGGGAGAGGGTAAGTCCTTAAGCAAAAGCAGAGTAATTAGGGTGTGGTGGTTGTGCAAATTTAAGTTTAGCCTTCTCCACTGACAAAAGTTTCTTTAGATTTAGTTACCTTTCTGTTCCTGATGCAAAGAGGGACCTACCCTTGGAATTCCCTGGTGGCACAGTGGGTTAAGGACCTGGTGTTGTCACTGCAGCTGCTTGGGTTGCTGCCGTGACACGGGTTCAATCCTCAGCCTAGGAATTTGCAGGTGCCACAGGCATGGCTAAACCACCCACCCCCAGCAACAACAACAAAACAAAGAGGGACATACCCTTACACAGGGGATTTCCCAATTAAAATTAAATGACTCTCACAGAAGGGTAACCCCTACTCAGTTTCCTGAAATGTGTCCTTTTTTTAAAAACAGTTAATTAGGCCAAATAATCCTCATGCCAAAGAGTCATGTTTTGGGGGCATATTCTGCTCCTCTTGAATGGAGGGCCCCCCAGTTTGCTTATGCACTGATTTATTGAAGAAATCCTGATTTCTTTAAGGTTTCAGCCATTCTGTGTGGAGCTCCGGGGTATCACTGCATTCTTGTTTTTGTCCAGACATAGTTTCTCAAAACAGTCTGAATACTAGAGGTGTGATTGTTGGATTCTAAGGTGGGACTTGTTTAGCTGTGGAAAATCCACCAGGCTCGCTTCCAGAGTGGCTCTGTATGCATCCCTCCAGCAATGAGGGAGATTTTCTGCTGTTCCTTACCCTCCAGCAATTGGTGTTGTCATCTTTTTGGCGTTTAACAGTTTTTATAGTTATGATTTTAATCTCATGATTTTAATTTGTAAGTCCCTTACAGTACACAGTGTTGAGCATATTTCTGTATGCTTATTTACTATCTGTATGTCTTCTTTGGCCAGTTTTCTATACTATTTTTTTATTTTTTATTTTATTTTATTTTTGCTTTTTAGGGCCGCATATGGAAGTTCCCACTAAGCTGCAAATTGGAGCTACAGCTGCTGGCCTACACCACAGCCACAGCAATGCAAGATACGAGCTGCACCTGCGACCTACACCAGTGCTCACAGCAATGCCAGATCCTTAACCCACTGTGCTAGGCCGGGGTTTGAACCGGTGCCTCCACAGAGACAAGCCAGATCATTTATCCACTGTGCCGCAGTGGGAACTCTGATTTTACCCTTTTTTTTTTTTTTTTTTCATTTTAGAGCTGTACTTGTGGCATATGGAAGTTCTCAGGCTAGGGGGTCAAATCGGAGCTACAGCTGCTGGTCTATAGCACAGCCACAGCAATGCGGGATCTGAGCTGTGTCTGCAACCTCTATCACAGTTCACGGCCACACTGGATCCCTGACCCACTCCATGAGGCCAGGGATCAAACCCTGAGCCTTAACCCCCTGAGCCACAAGGGGAAGTCCTCTCAGACTTTTCTTGTTTTCAGTGACCTTGACAAGAGGAAATCACTACGGGGAATCCATCTCCTTGTTGGATGCCATCAAGTATCTGGAATTCTCCTGCATGGGAGATTCAATCCCATTTATTTAAAACAAAAACAAAAAAACAAGCCTATGGGCAGTTATGGCTGTAGTGCTGTGGGTTAATCTGACTGCAGTGGCTCAGGTCACTGCAGATGTGAGGGTTCGATCTGCGGCCTGGCACAGTGGGTTAAATGATCGGGTGTTGCCAAAGCTGTGGTGTATGTTGCAGCTGTGGCTCAGATTCAGTCCCTGGCTGGGAACTTCCGTATGCCGAGGGTGTGGCCATAAAAACAAAAAACAAAACCTATGCCCTCATTTAATTTTACCAGCGTGGGACCTATTTCAAGCTTTTGGTGGTTATCTAGTGCTACAGTTTGCTGCTCAGAATTTCCTGCTCTGACTGTTGATACTTCTTTTCCTTGGCTCCTGTTCCTTTGAGGCCATTCCGTCTGTTGGGTTTTTTTCTTGGTGCTTCCTTACTTTCTGAGAGGAGATTGATCATTATCTTGGCACCTGTATTTAGCATCTCAGTCCTAGGATCAGCATGTCTTCAAGGAGCCTTGGTTCCTTTTATTAGAAATCGGTATTAAGGAGTTCCCACTGTGGCTCCGCAATAACGAATCCAACTAGAATCCTTGAGAATGTGGGTTGTCCCTGCTTTGCTCAGTTGACCAGCAGCTGCAGCTCCAAATTAACTCCTAGCCCGGAAACTTCCACGTGCCACTGCGGCGGCCCTAAAAAGACAAAAAAAAAAAAAAAAAATCCTGGGTGTTCCTGTTGTGGCTCAGCGGGTTAAGACCTGACTAGTATCCATGAGGATGCGGATTCGATCCCTGATCTTGCTTAGTGGGTTTAGGATCCGGCACTGTCATGAGCTGTGGTGTAGGTCGCAGATGTGGCTCAGATCTAGCTGTTGCTTAGATAGGCAGCTGCAGCTCCCGTTTGACTCCTAGCCTGGGAATGTCCAAGTGCCACAGGTATTAAATAAGAATTTACACGTGGGACTAAATGTGCTCAGCTGACAATGTAAGGAACCCGATGTGAATATCCATTCCCACCGTGTGCACTGCAGTCTCAGAAGGGCTGCTCCAAAACGTGTCCCACTGGCATAGCGATTTTTTTTTCTTTTTTGGGCGCACCCAGGGTACATGGAAGTTCCCCCGGGCTAGGTGATGGAATCCCAGCCGCAGCTGAGGTAACGCCAGGTTCTTAATCCACTACACCAGAGCTGGAACTCCCACAGTGAGATTGTTTTGAATTAAAGTTAAGAAATCTAAAAGCAGGAGGGACACTCTTCCACCCCCTTCCAGATATTTGAGCTTTACCGCAAAAGGAGAGGCGGGCCCGAGGGTGACGTGTTCCTAGGAGCCCTGGTGAGCCGCAGGGCCCAGCAGGTAGCCGGGGCTGAAACTTCTGCTGAGCAGGCCCCTCACCTCAATCCAGGTCCACCCACCTCCAGGACCCCTCCCGGAGGCTCACTCAGCTCCAGCCCCGCCCCGCCCCTCGCCCCGCCCCGCCCCCAGCGAGGGATTTTTTTTCTGGGCCTCGGAGCCAGCGGCGCGCGGGGCAGTGCGCGGGTATCCTCTGGGGGTGGGAGATTTGTGCGACCTGTGCCGAGCAGTCCGTGCTCCCGCTGCACCCTTCCTGCTACCCCCCCAAACCCCCCCAGTGACTGGGGGCCCAGCGGACCCGCCGCCTGGAATGGAGCGGGTCCCTACGGAGCCCAAACTCCCTGCTTCGCGTCTCTTCCTTCTGCCGCAGCCAAGCCGCCCGGAGCCCGAGGGAGGTGGCGACCCCCGTCCCCGTACACGCCCCGCTGGACAGACTCCGCGCCGAAGCCGCGTCTGCCCTGGGTTGCCAGGTAAGTGGGTGAGGAACCTGCCCTGCGTCCCCCGGCTGCGGCGCGAGACCCACTTTTGAGGCGCGGGATTCGCTTGGAGTCGGGCTGCTGTGTAGCAAGAGCTGCGCGCATCCTGGCCGTGGGAACTTTGGTCCCTCCTCGCGCCCCTGCCCTCTGCCCGGCGTGTGTGGGTGGGCACTCTGCGTCATGCGGGGAACCGGGGAGAGGGGCGCAGAGTCCTGGCTGGAGTCGCAGCGCGTCTCTTCTTCCTAACGGCGGGGAAGTGGGGAGTCGCGGGGCTACACCCCGCAGTAGTACTCACCTCTTAGCCCGCTAACCTTTCCATTCTCCCCTCCCACAGGTTCCAGTAATATTTAATTACGTTTTGGGCTTAAAACGCCTCCACAGCCTTGCAGGTGCTTGGATTTAGCTAATTGCCTCTGCGCCTCTATTAGCTAAAGTACCGGGGTTGGGGCGGGGATGGGACAGGAGCGACCCTTGGAGCGCCCTCCTCAGCCGACTGAAGAAGTCGGGACCCGCACAATCACAGACCACGAGTGACTTCAGGGGAAATGAGGCGGCAGGTAGGAGGTGGGGGGCAGGCCTATCCCTGAGAAGTACTGTTAGGAAAATGGTTCCCCCTCCCCTTGAAGGACGTGGGTGGCCTTTAGGGCTCCAGCTCCCCCACCCCACTCCGCCTCCAGGGCCGACCTCGCCCCTGGCAGCCTTGCAAGCCTGGCGTCCTGTCCCAGAACTTGCCAGGCTCGGCTGAAGAGGTGGTCCCTGGAGCTGGAGCTTTAGAAGTGCTGCCTCGCCCCGCCCCGCCCCGCCCCCGAGCTTCCGGAGTTGGAGGGAGGAAAGGTGAACGGAATTGTGGGGTGGGGTAGGGAGGTGAGTGCCCCGGGAGACCCTCTCCCCACAAACCCTGCCCTCTGCAACTGACCCACTGATGCCACATGGTTTCAGTGCCTTAGGGGAACAGATACCTCTGCTTCTGTTCTCTTGTATTCAAAACTATGCAAAGCCGACTCTTCATCCTCTGTCTGCTTTGCCAGGATTTTAAAAACACTGATCTGGGTGTTCTTGGGTCACTTGGTTTTGGGTTCCCTAAATAGCGCCTTTGAGCTGTCCAAAGTATTTTCTTTCTTTCTTTTTTTCCTTTTTTTTTTTTTTGTCTTCGTCTTATCTAGGGCCGCACCCGCGGCATATGGAGGTTCCCAGGCTAGGGGTCTAACAGGAGCTGTAGCTGCTGGTCCTCACCACAGCCACAGCAATGCGGGATCCGAACCGCGTCTGCAACCTACACCACAGCTCATAGCAACGCCGGATCCTTAACCCACTGAGCAAGGCTAGGAATCGAACCCACAACCTCATGGTTCCTAGTCGGATTCGTTAACCACTGAGCCACAAGGGGAACTCCCAAAGTATTTTCAATTCAGACTAAACCCTACTCTCTTGGAAAAACATTTTAATTCCTACCTTCTAATGCCCTATTAGCAACCCCTGTTCTCAAAGACGGTTGCGTTTTATTTCTTGCTTTATGTCAAAACAATTTTCCCTTTGCACCCCTAGAAAAACTTCCCTAGAACATAGGTGTTTTGTTTGTTTTCGCTTTTTAGGGCTGCACCCGCAGCATATGGAGGTTCCCAAGCTAGGGGTCAAATCAGAGCTACAGCTGCCGGCCTACACCACAGCAACGCCAGATCTGATCTGCGTCTGTGACCTATACCACAGCTCATGGCAGCGGCGGATCACCAGCTGGCAAGGGAGGCCAGGGATCGAACCTGCAACTTCGTGGTTCCTAGTCAGATTCACTTGCGCTGTGCCACAACGGGAACTCCGAATATGGGTGTTTTAATCTCATGCCAGTGTTTTTTTAGTTATATACGCTGGTTAAACTGCATAGCAAAATTCCCCCCTCCATCCCAAGAGCCAGAGGCAAGCAACAATTTTACTTATTTTATTTTATGCTCTTCAAGTTTAGGAAGGTCCCATTTTTATTATCCAGAAGAAAAGGTGGAACTCTCTGGCTGTTATCAGATAACTTCTGATGGTTTCATTTCCCTTGCTGAGCTGCTGCCCTTTTCTTTCTCTTTTTTTTTTTTTTTTTTTTTTTTTTGGTGCCCTGAGGCATATGGAAATCCCAGGCCAGGGATCAGATCTAAGCTGCAGTTGCTACGTATGCTGAAGCTGTAGCAACGCTGGATCCTTTAACCCACTGAGCTGGGCTAAGGATCGAACCTGTGTCCTGGAGCAGCAGAGACGCTGCTGATCCCAGTGTTCCACAGTGGGAACTCCTGAGCTGCTGCTTCTAGGTTAAATTAATTTTATTGCTCATCCATTTAAAAAAATTTTTTTTTTTTTGCCCTGCTGATGGCCAGGGATCAAACCTGAGCCACAGCAGCGACAACGCCGGATCCTTAACTGCTAGGCCACTCAGCAGGAGCTCCTCTGCCCACTCATTTTTAAAGAAAGACTGACAATATGACTGTAATAGATCTGGGGTCTGAGCTCAGAGAAGGTCAGAGGTGCTCACATGGAGCGAGGGGGATAAAAAGAAGAGGGTTGGCAGGTACAGCCAGCACACCTGTGTTAATCCCCCCTACTAATAAAGGCCAGACTTTACTCATTCATCTTTGGTATGAAATTCTGACTGTTTCACAGGATCCAGCTCAAACTATTTCAGAACCAGGTGATTTCCGCTAGGATTCCATCAAAGGAAGTCTCTGTCCATGGTAAGAACGGCTGTTGAGTCCTGGGCAGTTTTGAATGGTTGGAAGAGAAGAGCTTGCTGCATGAAAAAATACTCAGTATTACTAATTGTTAGAGAAATGAAAGTCAAAACTACAATGAAGTATCACCTCACACTGGTCAGAATGGCTGGTCTGCATTATACATTAATAAGTCTGCAAATAACAAATGGTGAGGA
Organism: Catagonus wagneri; assembly: GCA_004024745.2. Classification (NCBI taxonomy): domain Eukaryota; kingdom Metazoa; phylum Chordata; class Mammalia; order Artiodactyla; family Tayassuidae; genus Catagonus; species Catagonus wagneri. The sequence continues at coordinate 10,695 of PVHT020000011.1, read as the reverse complement.
GGGGGTGGAGAAAAGGGAACCCTCTTGTTACATCGTTGGTGGGAATGTAAACTGGCTCTAAAAAAAGGGGGGGGAGTTTTTTTTTTTTTTTTTTTTTTGAGTTCCTATCCTGGCGCAGCGGAAACAAATCTGACTTGCATCCATGAGGATGCAGGTTGGATCCCTGTCCTCTCTCAGTGGGTTAAGGATCCAGCATTGCCATGAGCTTTGGTGTAGGTTGCAGATGCAGCTTGGATCTAGCATTGCTGTATCTATGGCGTAGGCCGGCAGCTGTTAACTCCAATTCGACCCTAGCCTGGGAACCTCCATATGCTGCGGTGGCAGCCCTAAAAAAAGCAAAAAAAAAAAAGAAAAAAAGGAATGTAAGTTGGTACAACCACTATGGAAAACAGTATGGAGGTTCCTCAGTAAAATAAAAATAGAACTACCATATGATCCAGCATTCCCACTCACTGGCATATATCCAGACAAAACTACATTTTAAAAAAGATACATGCACCCCTATGTTCATAGCAGTGCGCTATTCGCAATAGCTAAGACATGGAAACAATCTAAATGTCCATTAACAGATGAATGGATTAAGAAGATGTGGTACAAATATACAATGGAGTTACTACCTCAGCCATAAACAAGAATAAAATAATGCCATTCGCAGCATCATGGATGCAACTAGAGATTCTCATATTAAGGTAAGTCAGAAAGACAAATACCATGTGAAATCACTTAGATGTGGAATCTAAAATATGGCACAAATGAACATATCTATAGAACAGAAACAGACTCTGATGGAGAACGGACTTGTGGTTGCCAGTAGGGAGGAGGAGGAAGTGGGACAGATGGGGAGTTTGGGGTTAGTAGATGGAAATTATTAAACTTGTTATTTTATTTTATTTTTTTGTCTTTTTAGGGCCGCTCCCATGGCATATGGAAGTTCCCAAGCTAGGAGTCAAATGGGAGCTGTAGCCGCCAGCCTACACCACGGCCGCAGCAATGCAGGATCCAAGCCATGTCTGCGACATATACCACAGCTCTAGGCAATGCCGGATCCTTAACCTACTGAGCAAGGCCAGGGATCGAACCTGCGTCCTCATGGATGCTAGTTAGATTCGTTTCCCCTGAGCCACAATGGGAACTCCCAGACTATTAAATTTAGAATGAATAAGCAATGAAGTCCTACTGTCCAGCACAGGGAACTATATCCAGCCTCTTGGGATAGACCCCGATGGAAGATAATATGAGAAGGGGAATGTATGTATATGCCTATATATGTCACTCTGGTGTACAGCAAATTGGCAAAACATCTTAAATCAACTATAATTATTTTTTTGTCTTTTTAGGGCTGCACCTGTGGCATGTGGAGGTTCCCAGGCTAGGGGTCGAATCGGAACTGTAGCTGCTAGCCTATGCCAGAGCCACAGCAGTGCCAGACCCAAGCCACATCTGCAGCCTACACCACAGCTCAGGACAAAGCCGGAGTGTTAACCCTCTGAGCGATGCTAGGGATCGAACCCGCAACCTCATGGTTCCTAGTCGGATTTGTTTCCGCTGCGCTACGACAGGAACTCCAATCAACTATAATTAAAAAAAAAAAAAAAAGTAGGATTTGCCTGGAATGGAATCGGAAGTCTGCTCACATGTTACTGTGTGAAAACATTCAGGGACATCAAACCTGTCCGTACTGTTCCTGTGGGTGCTCAGCCTTAAGTTATCCTCCAGACACACTCCCAGCCTCACTTATTGGGAGCAGGAGCCCGGGACCAGCAAGCTTCCTAGACAAGCACTTTCCTAGAACCTCTAAATCCCCACCCCCCAGCAAGCTCCCATGAGTTGTTTTTTAGTTGTATTTAAAAGACTTCCTGTTTATCTCCAGGTCTCTGGTAGCAACCTTGCATTTTGCCTGAATCCTTGGTTTGTCTTCAAGAGACCCTGCTTTTGGAGGTTTTGATTACAAAGAGCTTTCTGCTGCAGGATTCCTGGATCTGCATTGGAATTCTGATGTTAAAAGACCAGATTTCAGTTTTATAGGAAGCAAAGATACTCTTGTTTCCAGAGAGGTTTTGTGTAGTATCCCAGGAACCTTAGATGATTTGAGTCCACCTTCCTGACTGAAAGCCTGACGAGAAGGAAACTTCTCGGAGAAAAAAATAAGTTAATGGTGGAATCTTTTCTTTCTTTCTTTTTTTTTTTTGGATGCACCCGAGGGATGTGGAAGTTGCCTGGGCTAGAGATCGATCCTGCGCAGTGAGACCTCTGCCACAGCTGCATCAACGCCAGATCCTTTTAACCCACTGAGCTGGTCCGGGGATGGAGCCTGTGCCTCCACAGTGACTTGAGTCACTGCAATTGGATCTTTAACCCACTGAGCCACAGTGAGAACTCCCTGATTTTCTTTTCTCTTTTTTCCTCTCATTCTTTTGAAGTTTTACTGGAGTATAGTTGATTTGCAAGGTTGTGATAATTTCTGCTGCACAACAGAGTGATTCAATTATACATGTACACACATCTGTTCTCTTTCAGGTTCTTTTCCCACATAGATTATCACAGAATACTGGATGGAGTGTTCTGTGCTATACAGCAGGTTCCCATTGGCCAGTCATTCCATACACCTCAGTGTGCATATGCCGGTTCCAGACCTCCAGTCCATCCCTAGCCCTCCACCTGTCACCTTTGGTAACCATAAGTTTCTTGTTAAAGTTTGTGAGGATGTCTTGGTTCTGCAGATAAGTTCATTTGTATCCTATTTATTTATTGCCTTTTTTTTTAGGACCGCACCTGTGGCATATGGCAGTTCCCAGGCTAGGGGTTGAATTGGACCTGCAGCTGCCTTCCTACACCGCAGCCACAGTAATGTGGGATTTGAGCCTTGTCTGTGACCTACACCACAGCTTGATGCAATGCCAGATCCTTAACCCACTGAGTGAGGCCAGGGATTGAACCCGCATCCTCATGGATACTAGTCGGGTTTGTAACCCTCTGGGCCACAATGGGAACTACCATTTGTACCCTTTTAAAATTCCACATATAAGTCATGCCATATGATGTTTGTCTTTCACTGTCTAACCTCACTTAATACGATAATCCCTAGGTCCATCCAAGTTGCTGCAAATGGCATTATTTCATTCTTCCTTATGGGTTGAGTAATATTCCATTGTATATATGTACCAGGTCTTCTTTATCTGTTCCTTTGTTGATGGACATTTAGGTTATTTCCATGCTTTGGCTATTGTAAATAGTGCTGCTGTGGACTTATGGGTACATGTATCTTTTTGAATAATGGTTTTCTCCAGACATAGGCCCAGGAGTGGGAGAGGGATTGGTGGATTGCATGTTAACTCTAGTTTTAGTTTTTTGAGGAATGTCCATACTGTTTTCCATAGTTGTATCAGTTTACATTCCCACCATCAGTGTAAGAGGGTTCCCTTTTCTCAGCACCCTCTCCAGCATTTATTGTTTGTAGACTTAAAAAAAAAAGATTTGTGGAGTTCCTGTTGTGGCTCAGCAGGTTACAAACCTGACTAGTGTCCACGAGGTTGCAGGTTCGATCCCTGGCCCTGCTCAGTGGGTTAAGGATCCGGTGTTGCTGTGAGCTGCAGTGTAAGTCACAGACATGGCTCAGATCCAGCGTTGCTGTGGCTGTGGTGTAGGCTGGTAGCTGCAGCTGTGATTCAACTCCTAACCTGAGAACCTACATATGGCACAGGTGCAGCACCAAAATAAGCAAAACAAAACCAAAACAAAAAACCCAAACCATTTTTATGTTTATTTTGAGTGAAACCCTACTTTGTATTCTAGACTATCTTTTGAAGATAAGAATTTCTTTTCTTTTTTCTTTTTTTGCCCCTCTGTGACATATGGATTTCCTGGGTCAGGGATCAGATCTAGGCCTAGGTTGCAACCTGCACCGCAACTGTGGCAAAGCCAGATCCTTAACCCACTGTGCCAGATGGGGATTAATTGAACCTTTGCCCTGGCACTCCAGGGACACACCAATCCTATTGTGCCAGAGTGGGAAGTCTGTTTGATGGTTATTCTGACTGGTATGAAGTGATAGCTCATTATAGTTTTGATTTTCATTTCTCTAATTAGTGATGTTGAGCATCTTTTCATGTGTTTTTTGGCCATCTGTTTGCCGCCTTTGAAGAAATGTTTATTTAGATCTTCTCTGCAATTTTTTTTTTTTGTGTGTGTGTGTGCTCATTTTTTGATTGGGTTGTTTGCTTTTTTTGATAGTGAGCTATATGAGTTGTTTGTACATTTTGGAGATTGAGTCCTTGTCAGTCGCTTCATTTGCAGATATTATCTCCCATTCTGTAGGTTGTCTTTTCTGTTTATGGTTTCCTTTGTTGTGCAAAAACTTTTAAGTTTAATTAGGTCCCATTTGTTTATTTTTGTTTTTATTTTCATTATTTTAGGATGTGGGTTTGAGAAGATACTGCTGCAGTTTATTTTCTTTCTTTTTCTTTTCTTTTCTCTCTCTCTCTTCTTTTTGTCTTTTTAGGGGCGCACCTGTGGCATATGGAAGTTCCTAGGATAGGGGTCAAAGCAGAGCTGCAGCTACAGGCCTATGCCACAGCCATGGCAACACAGGATCTGAGCTGCATCTGTGACCTGCACCATAGCTTGTGGCAACATCAGATGCTTAACCCACTGAATGAGGCCATGGATAAACCTGCATCCTCAGAGGGACAGTGTCGGGTTCTTAACCTGCTGAGCTGCAAGAACTCCATTGCTGAGGCTTATGTCAGAGTGGTTGGTCTCTGTTTTCCTCTAATTTTTATAGTACCCAGTCTAGTATTTATGTCTTTAATCCATTTTGAGCCTATTTTTATGTATGGTGTTAGTGTTGTAATTTCATTCTTTTGCATGTTGTCATCCAGTTTTTCCAACATCACTTATTTTTCTTTTTTTTCTATTTTAAATCAATGAATTTTATTACAATTATAGGTGTACAAAAATTATCACAACCAAATTTTATAGCATTCCCATCCCAAACCCTCAGGGCATCCCTCCACCCCACAACTTGTCGCATTTGGAAACCATAAATTTTCCAAAGTCTGTGAGTCAGTATCTGTTCTGCAAAGAAGTTCATTGTGTTCTTTTTTTAGATTCCACATGTAAGTGGTAGCATTTGATGTTGGTGTCTCATTGTTTGACTGGTTTCACTTCACATGATAATTTCTAGATCCATCCATGTTGCTATAAATGCTGTTACTTTGTTTCTTTTAATGGCTGAGTAAAATTTCATTGTGTTTGTACCACATCTTTCTCCATTCCTCTGCCTATGGGCATTTAGGTTGTTTCCATGACTTGGCTATTTCCAACGTCACTTATTGAAGAGACTTTGTTTTCTCCATTGTATATTTTTGCCTCCTTTGTTGTAGATTAGTTGACCATAGGTGTGTGGATTTATTTCTAGGCTTTCTGTCCTGTTCCATTCATCTGTGTTCTTCTGTTTGCTCCAGGACTGTACCGTTTTGATGACTGTAGCTTTGTAGTATAGTATGAAGTCAGGGAGCCTGATTCCTCCAGTTCCATTTTTCTTTCTCAGGATTGCTTTGGCTATTCAGGGTCTTTGGTGTTTCCGTATAAATTAAAAAAATTTTTTTTGTTTTTTTGCCTTTCCCAGGGCCGCACTCGGGGCGGCATATGGAGGTTCCCAGGCTAGGGGTCTAATTGGAGCTGTAGCTGTTGGCCTATGCCACAGCCACAGCAATGCAGGATCTGAGCTACATTTGCAACCTACACCACAGCTCATGGCAATGCCGGATCCTTAACCCACTGAGTGAGGCCAGGGATCGAACCTGCAACCTCATCGTTCCTAGTTGGATTCGTTAACCACTGAGCCATGACGGGAACTCCAAATGTTCAATTTTTTTGTTTTAGTTCTATGAAAAATGCCATTGGTAACTGGATAGGGATTGAACTGAATCTATAGGTTGCCTTTGTGTTAACTTTGATTTTGGTATCAGGGTGATGGTGGCTCCATAGAATGAATTTGGGAGTGTTCCTTCCTCTGCTCTGGAATAGTTTCAGAAGGATTTTTGGAGTAGTTTCAGAAGGATAGGTGTTAACTCTTCTGTCAACGTTTTTGTCTGATATTTTTGATCTGCAGTTGGTTGAATCCATAGCTGTGGCACCCATGGATACAAGGGCCTGACTAATTTTACTTCTTAGCCTTTTATGTATTTTGAGGTACTTTTTTGTATGTAGTGAGAGCGTTAGGGTCCAGTGTCATTCTTCTGCCTGTGGATAGCCAATTGCCTGGCACAATTTGTTGAAAACACCATTTCCCCACAATTGGATGCTGGTGACTGTCATCTAAAACCAGTTCTTCATAGATGATGGGTTTATTTGTAGGACCACCATTCATTTCCATTCATCACCATGTGTGTCTTTATGCTGATATCACAGTGTTGTATTTACTGATACACTGTACTCATATTTGAAATTGGGAAGTGTGAGCCTCCAACTTTTTCTTTTTTTGGCTGCATCTGCAACATGTGGAAGTTCCCAAGCCAGGGATCAAACCCGTGCCACAGCTGTGACTTGCCCCAGAATGCTGGATCGCTTAACACACTTCTCCGGGCTGAGGATCGAACCTTCTTCACCTCCTCCAAAATCTGAGCCACTGCAGTAAGGTTCTTAACCCACTGTGCTACAATGGGAACTCTGAATTTTTTTTTTGTTTTGTTTTGTCTCTTTAGGGCCACAGCCACGGCATATGGAGGTTCCCAGGCTAGGGGTCGAATAGAAGCTGTAACTGCTGGCCTGCGCCACAGCCACAGCAACACTGGATCTGAGACACATCTGTGACCTGCACCACAGTTCATGGTAATGCCGGATCCTTAACTCACCTGCATCCTCATGGATACTAGTCAGATTCATTTCCACTGAGCTACAGTGGGAACTCCCGCCATGATTTTCTTTTTAAAAGTTGTTTTTGCTCTGTGAGTTCTTTTGAAGTTGCACAATTTGGGGAATCCTATGCTGCTCCCCTTCACAGGGGCATAGCTCAGTTTTCTTATGCATTTATCTGAAGATATCCTGATTCCTTTTAAGGCTTAGACATTATTTTTGTTTGTTTGTTTGTTTGGCTCAAAGCATTTGTGTGAATACTGGAGGCGTGATGGATGGATCTCAAGATGTGAGACTTGGTTAGCTTCAGAAAATACTGCCAAACTGTCTCTCAAGAGGCCTATATGCATTCTGTCAGCAATGAAGGAACTCTCCTCCTGTGTCCTGTGTCTCCATCCTCAAGTCACTGGTGGTGTCATTTGGGAGGAGGTTAGCAGTTCTGATATGTGTGCAGTGCTGTCTTGTTCTGCTTTGTGATTCCCTAGTGGTAGATGCTGTTGACCTTATTTTTGTCCATTTATTATCTGTTTCATCTTCTTTTTTTTGTCTTTTTGCCTTATCTAGGGCCGCACCTGTGGCACATGGAGGTTCCCAGGCTAGGGGTCTAACAGGAGCTGTAGCTGCCGGCCTTCGCCAGAGCCACAGCAACGCGGGATCCGAGCCGCGTCTGCAACCTACACCACAGCTCACGGCAACGCCAGATCCTTAACCCACTGAGCAAGGTCAGGGATCGAACCTGCAACCTCATGGTTCCTAGTCGGATTCGTTAACCACTGAGCCACGACGGGAACTCCTCTGTTTCATCTTCTGTAGCCAGGTGTCCTTTCATATCTTTATCCACTTTAAAAAATTTCTCTTTTTTTTTTTTTTTTTTGCCACACCCACAGCATGTGAAAGTTCTCAGCCAGGGATCAAAGCTGCGGCCAGAGTCAAGAAAGTTGAGGCTGGTTACAGGGTGCCACTGCCTCTCCGGCCCAGATTGCCTCACCTCAGGAAGGGGACACAGGCATCCCTGTAGCATCTGATGGCCATTTCCAACCTGACTGGTGGGATCAGAGATGCTGACATGTCCTCTGGGGTCTTTGCTCTTTGTTTCCCTAGAGGTGGGACTCTGGACCAGAATCATCTCTTTGAATATTGGGCTTGCAGCCTTCAAGCCTCTGGCTTGTGTGGGGTTTGGCATCTGGAAAAGACATGGTGGCCATGAACAGAGTATGCAAAAATGGTGATATGTCTGTGGGTGGCTGTGCCCATCCTTGTGCTTCTTCTCTCAGAATCCTCCAGAACTTCCTTCTTCCCTTTCCACCTGAGTCTTTTTATCCTGATCCCAAGCTCTGTTCTGAGGATATGACCTCAACCTAGGTCTTGGGAATTAAGGATGGACGATTGATTTAAAGAAGTCTTCATGACATAATGGGCAGGGCAGCAGACAGTTTTTATGTACTGGTTTGGTATAGGTTGGGGTGAGTGCTCTGGGAGACTTCAGGAGAGAGAAATAACCTGTTCTGTAATGGACTTCACTGCGTTGATTCAAGAGGAGGAACAGAATCAGATTGGCACATGCCAGGGCCAGTGCAGCCCCCTGGGCAGGGTGGGAGTCGGAACAGGTGAGAGTTGTTAGAACCCATGGTCACCAGGGGGCGCCATGGCACCTGCAGAGCCCCCCTGAGGATTCCTGTCACTACCTCCAGGCTCAGAGATAGTGTTGGAAGTGGGTTTGGTAGAAGACCCAGGCCGTGCCCAGAGATGGGGGTTTGGTTATAACATGTGATTGTCGCTCCAGCCCAAATTGCCTCACTTCACAGAGGGGACAGAGGTATCCCCTCAGCAGGTGCTGGGGCAATTCCAGACTGGTCAGGTGTCCTGTTGGCCAGTTTGACAGGTTGTCTGGTGTCTATTTTCCTCAGAGGCAAGAAACTCTCAACGTTGAAATACCCGGTTTAATTTTGAGCTTGCGGTTTTGCAGGTACAGGTTTTTCTGCATGTTGACATGTGGAACATGGGGGCTGCTATCCTGTACCTGCAGTGTGTAAAAGTGCTAGTATTTTAGAGATGTTTCTTTTCCCTGTGCCCATTCTCTTGAGAATTCTGCCCAACTTCCTTTCTCCCTTTGTGTCTGAGCTTCTTTCTCTTCTACCTGACCCCTTTTAGGGGTACCTACCTAAAACCAAGTAAAGTGATTCAAGTGTTGGGGATTATTGATTGAAAGGTGGGTCTCAGGACTCAAGGATGCTAATGGATTTAAGGCTAGGGGAGGAGACTTAAAAAGTGGGGTGGGATAGCCTGGAGTAAGTGCCCTGGGGAAGTTTGAATCCTACCCCTTTCTGAAAGGCAGTTCATGGTGCTTAAGAGGGAGAGGAGGAAGGAAATAAAGCTGACAGCCAGTGCAGCCTGGTTTCAGCAGAGACAGGAGGAAGGGATAGGAGTTGCTATTAGGGCAAAAGGCCACTAGATGGCGCCAGAGTGCCAGCAGAGCCCACCTGCAGCTTCCTGGCTACATGTCCAGGCTAAGAACAAGCAGAGGTTCCCCGGCCAGGGCTGGAACCCAGGATGCCCACGCAATTGGAGCCACAACAATGACATCGCAGGATCCTTAACCTGCTGAGCCACAAGGAAACTCCCTCTTTTCCTATTTATAATGCAATTGTTCATTTTATACCTCCAGTGTACTGCAGGTCACCTGAGAAGAGGGGACAAGATTCTGCCATCACCTCTATGGGTCCCTTTTTGATTCATTGGGCAGCTCAGTGTCGAAACACTCTGACAGACCATCTGGAATCTGAACAGCCATTGGATTCTCCATATGCTGAACTCAGGATGCAGAAGATCTGGCATTGCTGTGACTGTGGTGTAGGTTGGCAGCTGCAACTGCAATTCGACCCCTAGCCTGGGAACCTCCATATGCCCTGGGTGCGGCCCTAAATTGAAAAAAAAAAAAAAAACTGTCTAAATCCATGTAAGGGTTGCTTCTAAATCCAAGCTGAGTTCTGGGGAGGAAGGCTGCCGATTGAAAGCCTGCTCTCCTGACTGAAATGGCAGGGTTACTGGTTTCAGGGAGTGGGATGAAGTCAGGTGGGGTGAGTGCCCTGGCTGACTTTGAGGTGGTCACACCCATTGTGCATTTCAATCTACTGAAAGGGAGAGGGGTGAGGAAATCATGCTGGTAAGTGTCCAGGCCAGTGCAGAGCAGGGTTCCGCAGTGGGAGGAAGAGGAAGGGCTGGGAGTTGCTGTTAGAGTATATGTCACCAGACAGCACCAGAGAGCCAGCAGAGCCCCGCCGCAGCTCCCAGACTTCACCTTCAGCGGGGAGGTGAGCTTGGAGATGGGTCGTTGGTACCCCAGAAAAGTGCTCAGAGCCTTTGTTTTGGTATATGGTGCCTCTGACCCTCTGTCCAAATGAGCCTCAGCTGAGCAAGGGGAAGTAATTCTGCCATCAGTTTTGTGGTTCAGGTCCTACATGGTCTTGTGGCCTCATGGCTAGAGAGCTTGACAGCCTGTCTAGTGTGTGAGTGCCCTTTGATTTTTGGAGGTAGATCTCTGGATCCAGAAATACCTGGATTGAGTCCTGGATGTGCAGTTTTCTAGAATCAGATATTTGATATTTGAATTCTGGAACCCTGAGCTTCTGGTTGTGAAGGCACCACATCAGTGTGGTTCTGTTTTTTGTGGGAGGCGTGGGGCTGTACTGTGCTCATCCCTGACCTCTTGTCTCCAGAAGCCCTTCTAACTGGCCAACTGAGCCTCATCCTCCTCTGCAAACCCCTGTGACAAGGAACCCACCTAAATCCAGGCCATGTGAAGAAAGGCCGGGTGATCCTTGATTTCCAGGGCTGAAGGGC
>PVHT020000010.1:2961582-2991776 GCA_004024745.2 Catagonus wagneri | reverse complement strand
GGCACAAAGACAGAAATATAGATCAGTGGAACAGGATAGAAAGCCCAGAATTAAGCCCATGCACCTACAGCCAACGAATCTATGACAAAGGAGGCAAAAATATACAATGGAGAAAAGACAGCCCATTCAATAAGTGGTGCTGGGAAAACTGGACAGCCATATGTAAAAGAGTGAAATTAGAACACTTCCTAACACCATAAGTAAAGGGGCTGGGGGAGGATACTTCCTGATCTTGGGACCCAGTGAGTCCCATTGCTGGGGAGGTTTTCCCTGTTAGAGGCTGGCATCGCTGTCACTCAGCCTGGACCTGAGACACCCCCACATGGCTCAGCCCCTTGAGGCCGCCAGGCCCCTTGCATCCCGGTTGGTAAGTCACCTTTTCCAGCTGCCCTGGGCTGACTGCCACGGAGGATCAGAGTGACCTGGTGATTGTGACGCTCAGGCTGGAAAGACAAAGTCCTGAGTCTGTTTTGTTATTGCTGTTGTCACTTAGTCTTTGTGATTTGCATTTATTTTTAGGCACCTTACTGGACAATTAAAAAATACGTACTGTGACTCTGTCAGACACTGGATGCTATTGGTGGGAAACAAGCCAGGAGAACGAATTCTCTTTCTCCTTTAAGAAAACGCTGTGACTATGATTGTGAGTCTTTCCACCTGTAAAGTAATGGAGCTTTTGCTACTGTTTCTTTGCTTCCTTTCCTCTTTCCTTCCCTCCCTCCCTCCTTCTTTTCTTCCTCCTGCCCAAGGCCATGATCCCTGCAGTGTCTTCCTTTCTTCTTGCACTGATAGTTCAAAACTAAAATGAACTGAGTGCATGAATGCACTGAATAGTCAAGTCTTTGGACAGGTGTACATTGAGGAGCGATGTGGCACAGTGTGTTTCAAAATTAATTTCAGGAACTTATTTTGCTGAGTGTACTTTAAATTTTCATTGTGATGAGATGTATATATCATAAAATTTATAACGTTAAACCATTTTTAAAATGTTTTTATTGGAGTTCCCGTCGTGGCTCATCAGAAACAAATCTGACTAGGAACCGTGAGGTTGCAGGTTCGATCCCTGGACTCGCTCAGTGGGTTAGGGATCCGGCATTGCCGCGAGCTGGGGTGAAGTTTGCAGACACGGCTCGGATCCCGCGTTGCTGTGGCTGTGGTGCAGACCGGCAGCTGTAGCTCCGATTAGAACCCTAACCTGGGAACCTCCATATGCTGTGGGTGCAGCCCTAAAACGACAAAAAAACAACAAAAAATGTTTTTATTATAGTTGATTTACATTGCTCTGTTAATTTCTGCTGTACAGCAAAGTGACCCAGTCATACATCTATGCACACTCTCTTTGTCATATTATCTTTCATCATGTTCCATCACAAATGACTGGGCATAGTTCCCTGTGCTATACAGTGGGACTTCATTGTCTAACCATTCCATTAATTAATTAATTTTTTGCTTTTTAGGGCTTCACCCATGGCATATGGGCGTTCCCAGGACAGGGGTCAAATCAAAGCTATAGCTGCTGGCCACAGCCACAGCCACAGCAATGCAGGATCCGAGCCGTGTCTGCAACCTACACCACAGCTCACGGCAACGCCGGATCCTTAACCCACTGAGAGGCCAGAATGGAACCCGCATCCTCATGGATCCTAATTGGGTTCATTAATCGCTGAGCCACGAAGGGAACTCCCATTGTCTATCCATTCAAAATGTAACAGTTAGCATTGGTGTTAAACCGTTTTTTTAAATGTATAATTCTGGAGTTCCTGCTATGGTGCAACGGGAACTGTGGCATCTTGGGAGCATTGGGTCAAAAGTTCGATCCCTGGCCCGGCACAGCCGGCATTGCCTCGGCAGCAGATTAGGTCATGACTCGGGCTCGGATCTGATCCCTGGTCTGGGAAAACTCCAAATGCCACAGGGCGGCCAAAAATGAAAAAATATAAATAAATAAAGTGTATAATTCTGTGGCATTAAAGGGCATTCACGGAATTCTCATTATGGCTCAGGGTTAATTTAAGGACCCACTGTAGTCCCTGTGAGGATGCAGGTTTGATCATTGGCCTCACTCAGTGGGTTAAGGGTCCGGCGTTGCCGTGAGCTGTGGTGTAGGTCTCAGACGCGGCTCGGATCCCGCGTTGCTGTGGCTGTGGTGTAGGCCGGCGGCTGTAGCTCCGATTGGACCCCTAGCCTGGGAACCTCCATATGTCACAGTGCGGCCCTAAAAAAGCAACAAAATAATAAAATAAAATAGTAAAATAAAAGTAGCCCAGTTTTTCTACAGGCTCTGAAATGCAAGGACAGCCAGTGTTGAAACAAGTGTGGATGATAAGATGGTAAGAATTGCAGCCTGTCTCACAGGCTTACTGTGAGTATTATATGAACAGATTTATGTACCAAGCTCAGAACAGGGTCTGGCACGTAGTGACTGCTATGTGCGTGTTTGGTGTTATTATTATTCCCTCCCTGCGTGGATTCACCACCTGCCAGCTCAGGTTGATTATTCACAGACTACAGTTAACTTTTCATTTTCACTTCCTTAGCCGGGCGCTCAGCACCCAGCCGCAGGCTTATGGTTGGTTGTCCTTTGAGGAAAATAAATCTGAAAATAAATATCACAATAAGTAAACACATGATCTCACGTCCTATGAGCCTTTTTGTGGTTGGGTAGCGCTTCAGGGTTTAGGGTGTGTGTGTCTGTGTCTTTTTTAGAAAGAAGCTTTCTTTTTTAAAAATCTTAAGGCAGTTAATTAGGGGCTTTCTCTGATGGTTTTAATTTTTTCTTTTCTTGCCTTTTTTTTTGTCTTTTGTCCTTTTTTTTTTTTAAGGGCTGTACCCGCAGCATAAGGAGGTTCCCAGGCTAGGGGTCTAATCGGAGATATAGCCGCCGGCCTACACCACAGCCACAGCAACCAGGATCCGAGCTGCATCTGCGACCTACACCACAGCTCACGGCAACGCTGGATTCTTAACCCGCTGAGCGAGGCCAGGGATTGAACCCGCATTCTCATGGATCTTAGTTGGGTTCGTTAATCACTGAGCCACCATCGGAAATCCTATCTGCCTTTTTTGTTCATTTGGAAAGGATGCTACCTGCTCCCCCCCCCCCCCCCCCCCCCCCCCCCCCCCCCCCGCCTCTTGTCCTCAGATCCCCAAGGAGAGGGCAGGATTTAAAGGAAGGACCACCTCACTCTAATCATCACGACAGTGGCTCCCTCCCCGCCTTCCCTCCACTTGCATCTGTGTCCTCAGAGCCTGTAAAGTGCTCAGCCTTTGTTCTTAAGAGTACAGCTCCTTTTACTGGCAGTAAAAAACTGAAATAGTGGGCTGACTCCTCTATTCTGTGAACACCTGTCCTGATCAAAGTCTGGAAGTTCCTCTCCCTACCCCCTCCTAATCTGAGCTGGTTCCAACCCTTTCCCAGTAAGGACGAGCCCCCTCTTACTGTCCTGGGGTTTCGACTCGGCAGGGGACTGCATATTTTTTCCTTAGCAGAAATAATTGTGGTTTTTCCTAACAACTTTGCAAGTTCCCCATGGAGTTGGAAATTCCCTTCTTGGTTACGGCTTTTAACGGATGCCCAAGAAGGCTAGTCTGGACCTCTCTTTCTGGCTGACTTGCTGTGTGACTCTAGGAAGTTGCTTAAGGTCTCTGGGCCCCAAGGGCTCAAGGATTTCCTAGACAGGGACAGGCTGGAGGATGAAAGGCCTGGGGGAAGGCTTTCTTTTTGGGGGACCCCGGGAGAAGGGACTGACAAACATCTCTAGGGCGACAAGAGCCATTTGGGGAACTACCAGCCCGTTTAGTTTCCTGGTCTTGAAAAAAAAAAGTGAGTTGAATAATTTCCACTGTTCATTCCTTCACCTCCATGCCTGCCTCCACACCCCCCACCCCCGCTGCTGATTAATAGAGCAGATAAGCTGTACTCTCCCCCTCCCACTCAGACAGACTCTTCTGGGAGGCCCTAGATAAACAGGAGGCAGAGGGGAGCCTGAAGAGCTATTATTATCATTATGATGATGATTAGGCTTTCAGCATGAGAAACAGGAAGTGAAACTGACGAAAATGCCCAATGATAAATGCCTAGCCCCATCTTCCCGGCCAGACCTAAAGGCAAAGAAGGCAGCCAGAGAAGACCTATCGAGGCCCAGCCACAGGCAGTGTGTGTGTGTGTGTGTGTGTGTGTGTGTGTGTGTGTGTGTGGTGTTTTACAAGAAGTGCCTTTTTTTTTTTTTCTTTCTTTCTTGGCTGCCCCAAGATAGGGCATACAGGGTCCCCGGGCCAGGGATGGAATCGGAGCCATAGTTGCGACCCACACACCACAGCTGCAGCACTGCTGGATCCTTAAGCCACTGTGCCGGGAGGGGCAGGGGGTTGTCAAACCTTCATCCCAGCGCTCTGGAGAGGCTGCTGGTCCCATTGCGCCACAGCAGGAACTCCAAGGAGTGTCTTTAAATAACTAGTTTCCAGGGCTTTTTTCCCCTTTTTCAGCCACATCCACAGCTGGGGATCAAAACACGGCACCTCCACGGAGATAAGCCCCATCATTAACCCACCACACCACAGCGGGAACTCCAATTTTTCAACCTTCTTCTAATTCCATGTTTCCTCTTCCATGATACCCTCGGGGTTCTTCCTTACCAGTTCCTTCCCATTTCCTAGAGAGAGCTTCCCACAGCCCCCAGACGATGTTCAAGGACCAGTCCAGTGATTAACCAGCTCTTCTCCACACACCTTATCTGCTGAGGCCAGGTCTGAGCCTGACGCCTTGCTCTGGAGCCTGTTTTGTCCCCGAGGCAGACATTCCTGGGGCCAGATGCATTTCTTCCCTTTTCTTTCCGGGGGGAGGCTGCGCTTTCTCCCCTGGCCTGGTCCCCTGACACCCCATCTGCTCGGCTGCTTGTTCACATCCTTCGTCTTTCTCAGGAATCGATGGGTGAACGGCACACAGAAAACAGGGCGTCAGGGCCACGTAATGGCCCCACGTTGACATTTCCATTCGCAGCACCACAGCCCCTGGAAAGTCTGAAAAACAGTGGAAATGACCTGATTTTCGGGTGGCCTTGTTAGCTCAGCTTCCAGGGAGAAGAGAGCGGACGGTCGGGTGAGGAGTAAGTGAAGCAAAGCTGGAGTTTTGGACATACTTTTGGGAAAAATACAGAGGGGACAGAAGAGAAAAGGCGCTGGGCAGGGAGCAGAGAGAAGAAGAGAGAACAGGATGCTGAGCTCTTGTTCTCATCCCCACCCCGCCTTCTTTTTTTTTTCTTTTTTTGTCTTTTCTAGGGCCGCACTCGTGGCATATGGAGGTTCCCAGGCTAGGGGTCTAACAGGAGCTGTAGCCGCCGGTCTACACCACAGCCACAGCAACGCGGGATCTGAGCCGCGTCTGCGACCTACAACACAGCTCACGGCAACGCCAGATCCTTAACCCACTGAGCAAGGCCAGGGATCGAACCCGCAACCTCATCGTTCCTAGTCGGATTCGTTAACCACTGAGCCACGACGGGAACTCCTCTCTGTTCTTTCTTAACACAGTGTGGAGCGCACAGTAGGTGATGTCCCGTAGACCTCAACTCTTCCTGGTTCTTTGCCCCTGGTCCTCACCCATTCCTCTCCACTTGCTTCTTCTGCTGCCCTGCTCTTGCTTTTCCCTGCTCTGTCGAAGACGGTCCCCGGTGTCCCGCCAGGCCCTTCCCTGACTGGTCCTGGTGAGAAAGGCTGCTGGTCTTCCCACTCAGCTTGTCTCCCTGTCCCAGCCCTGGGCTTCGCCCCCTGCACTCCCCGGGGAGGCTGGAGGAGGGCCACTCGGCTCTGTAATCACCACACTTCTTGGTGGTAAACAAGAACCAGATTCCTGGGCAGTGACGCGGGCCCGAGCTCAGTGGCCAGGGCAGCTGTGATTACACGGAGACTTGACGGAACACCTCTGCTCTGGCCCTGACCTGTCTGGGGAGGGCCCGGGGGAAGGCGGCCCACTTGGCCTCTTTGCCACCCATCCTATCGTTCTCCGTCTGTGTGACAGGGGCCTTTGCCCAGATGGCTCTGCAGACACAACGGGGCAGCCAGTCGACCCCCCCTCCCCCGGACTCAGAATTGGGGAGCATCGCCCCACCTTTCCCTCCAGGCTGGGTCTCACCCTCTTCCCTGCCCCTGCCCCAGGCCGGCATCGCCCACTTCCCTCACTGATGCCAGGAGAAGCCTCACACTCGAGGAAGTTGCCCCGATCCCAGGAAGCCCAGAGGAGAGGCTGCTCTGCAGGCTGGCGTGGCCATGGGCTGTTTTAATTTTACCCGCACACGCCTTCTGACTTCTGGGGCCATGGCTGGTCCAGGGCTTCCCTCTTGACCTTGTGACTTTTTTTTTTTCTAAGTTAATGATTTTTATTTCTTTCCATGATGGCTGGTTTACAGCGTTCTATCAATTTTCTACTGTACAGCAAGGTGACCAGTCACACACACACATACACATTCCTTTTTCTCCCATTATCATGCTCCATCACAGGTGACCAGACACAGTTCCCAGTGCTCTACAGCAGGATCCCATTGCTTATCCATTCCAAAGGCAGTAGTTTGCAGCTAATAACCCCAAATTCCCAGTCCCTCCCACTCCCTCCTCCTCCCTCTTGGCAACTACAAGTTTGTTCTCCATTTGACGGTGTGACTTTGGAGTTTAAGATGTCATGTCCTGAGATTCAGGCCAAACACAATGTCTGCTGATTCCTAAGTGAAAGGCTGGTTTGGCTCTGACAGCTCTGGAAGGAGGCCCAGGAAAGTGGGGCAGAGAGTTAGGGATGCAAATGAATTAAAGATTCAGGGGGTGGGAGAGAGAATATTCTGGAATTTTGTGAATCCTTTACTTGTAAAATATAGACAAGAGTCCTTTGCCCTACCCTTCAGGGAGGAAGGGACAATGGGGCCACTGCACCTGGGAGGCCTCATCTGGCCTTGACTTGAGGCTTAGAAGAGGCTGTCAGAGGCAGGTGACTGCTATGGCGTCTTAAGATTTTCCGAGTGTCTGAATGACTTGGAAGCTTGCATCAAAGGTGACATACTGCTGCGTGCAGCGGTCCAGGAGGGGTGAGGGAGGACCTGTGGCCCCTCCAGGCCTGAAAGGCCATGCTCCCGTCTGGTGGACAGTTGAGCCCCTCCCTATTGGAGGGGTCAGCAGGGGCAGGCCATTTGTGCTGGTTGGTTACCTTCAGACTCCGAGCCAACAGGGAGGGGCTGGCTGGTGCCGGCCCTGGGGGGACCCAGCGACCTTTCTGGTAGATGCCAGAAGCTGCCCCCAATTTCCAGGTATTGTGTACTCATTTCAGCACATTTGTTTCTTGAAAAGCATTTGTCTCTTTTCTGTCCTAAATTCTTGCATTTGTATCATGTGTTGAAGTTTGCACAGCATATTCACATGCATTACTAATGGCTCCCTGTTGCCCAAAGCCTCAGTGGAATGCCGCGCCCTTAAACCTGCCTTTCTCTTTACATCTGCTCCCCCCCCATTCCAGCCCATGCTGACCGCCTGCTTCTTCCTCTTCTTCTTCCTTTTTTTTTGGGGGGGTCTCTTTTTAGGGCAGCACCTGCAACATTTGGAAATTCCTGGGCTAGAAATCGAATGGGGACCTGCAGCTGCCAGCCTACGCCAAAGCCACAGCCACGCAGACTGGAGCCACATCTGTGACGCACACCATAGCTCCCGGCAATGCCTTATCCTTAACCCACTGGGCGAGGCCAGGGATCGAACCCACGTTCTCATGGAGGCTAGTCAGGTTTGTTTCCGCTGGGCCATGATGGCAACCCCGCCACCTGCTGCTTCTAAACAGGCTGAGTAATTTCTCATCTCTTTCTGCTCCATTGTTTAGTACCACCCCTTTCTCCTTCCGTGTCTGGAGAATTCTTGCCCATCTTTGGAGCCTTAGGTCAAATGTGGTCTCTTCGGTGAGAACTTTCTGGAAGACTCTCTCCTTTTTATATTATTATTATTATTATTATTTTGTCATTTTAGGGCTGCACCTGCGGCATATGGAGATTCCCAAGCTAGGGGTCTAATCAGAGCTGTAGCCGCCGGCCGACGCCACAGCCACAGCAACGCCGGATCCAAGACGCATCTGCGACCTACACCACAGCTCACGGCAACGCCGGATCCTTAACCCACTGAGTGATGCCAGGGATCAAACCGGCAACCTCATGGTTCCTAGTTGGATTTGTTAACCACTGAGCCACGACGGGAAGTCCCTGACTCTTTCCCATTTATTAGCCTTGGAGCCCCAGGCTTAAGCCCTCTCAAGGCCATACCCATTAGGATGGCTATCACCAAGACCCCAAACTGGAAAAAACCTAGGAAATAATAAGTATTAGCTACAATATGGAGAAACTGGAACTGCTCCAAAGAGGAATGTAAAATGATAAAGCTGCCGTGGAAAATAGCATGGCCGTTCTTAAAGAATTAAACTTAGGATTTGCATATGATCCAGGAATTCAGCTTCTGGGTATAGACCCAGAATTGTAAGCAGAGACTTAGATATTTGCACACCCATGTTCATAGCATCATTAGTCACAATAGCCAAAGGGTGTAAGAAAACCAAGTGGCCATTGAAAGGGATGGATAGTAAATAAAAAATGACATACTTATGCACACACGCGCACACACACACACAGTACAGCCTTAAAAGAGAAGGATTTTTTTTTTTTTTTGGTCTTTTTAGAGCTGCACCCACGGCATATGGAGGTTCCCAGGCTAGGGGTCGAATCGGAGCTGCAGCTGCCGCCTAAGCCACAGCCAGAGCAACACGGGATCCGAGCCGTGTCTGTAACTTACACCACAGCTCATGGGAATGCTGGATCCTTAACCCACTGAGTGATGCCAGGGATGGAACCTGCAACCTCACGGTTCCTAGTCGGATTCGTTAACCATTGAGCCACGACAGGAACTCCTAAAAAAGGAGGAAATTCTAACACAAGCTACAACATGGATGAGCCTTAAATACATGTGCTGAGTAAAACAAGCCAGTCACATAAGGATAAATATTGTGCCGTGGGTAGACCCCACGCCAGCATCAATGAGTGAGCTTCCAGGAATGAGAGGGACTTGCGGCCTCTGCTATATGGGTCACACAAAAGGAAGAACTTCCTTTGTGGTGCAGTGAGGCACCGGAAGCTCCGAGGACCTAACGTTTTTAGGGTCACACACCTACTTGTCTCAAAGGGGGCGGGGTCTTTTGAGGAAGCTGAGAGATCAGATGGTCTCCACGGTCCTTTTCATCTCTACCATAGCACTGTTTTCATAACCTAGAGAGAAATGTGGGGGAGAAAAAATAGCTCCTACCTCTGTCATTTCATGAGCAAAACCGAAACCAAATGTGGGCTATACCACACTTACCTCATATAGTGAGGTCCTTCCTCAAAACTTTATACACCCTGGTATAAACATATACATTCTGTACATCCTAGGATCCCAGGTATATTACTGCTTTTTTTTTTTTTTTTGGCTTTTTAGGGTCTCACCTGCGGCATATGGAGGTTCCCAGGCTAAGGGTCCAATTGGAGCTGTACCTGACGGTCAACACCGCAGCCACAGCAACGCGAGATCTGAGCCGCATCTGTGACCTACACCACAGCTTACGGCAATGCTGGATCCTTAACCCACTGAAGAGGCCAGGGCTCAAACCCACAATCTCATGGTTACTAGTCGGATTCATTTCCATTGCACCACGACGGGAACTCCCGTTAATGCTTTTTTTTTTTTAATTAAAATTTATTATAGTTAATTTACAGTTTTCTGTCAATTTCTGGTGTACAGCGAAGTGACCCAGTTATACACATATATATTCACTCCTTTTCTCACATTATCCTCCGTCACCCTCCATCACCAGTGATTAGCTATAGTTCCCTGTGCTTTATAGCAGGATCTCGTTGCTTATCCCCAGATTCATTAATGCTTAAATGACTTCATTCATTGTCTTTAACTCTCTGTCTTAGATGAAGAGTCTTCGGAATCTGAGTAAGTTTCAGGTTGCAGACTGTGTTTACTTCTTGTGAACCATGCACACAGGCTGGGCTGGCTCCCCCAGAGTGGCCTGGCAGGTGTCAGGCAGCTGGACCAGTCACAGAAGCATTCAGGACGTGAACACTGACATGTGTGGAAACAGCACGAGTCTGAATTCCAGCTCTTCTGCTCTAGTGTAATGACTTCGGCTGGTTATTTAACGTTTCTGAGCCACGCTGTTTTGGAAGATCAAAACTGCAGCAATAATACTAAGTACAGCCTTGTTGAGAAGGTTGAAGGAGATGATTGGTAGGAAAGTACTTACAGCAAAGTAACAGCTCACATTTGTAGAGGCCAATTACTAAGTGTCGGTAACAGCTCAAAATGTTGCATGGCTATTTAATCTAGGGAGTATGACCCCCCCTTCATTATACAAAAAGAAGGCAGGGGTGCAATTAGTATAGCAGGAAGAGGCGGAGGAGGGATTTGAATTCAAGATTTGATTCCACCATCCTCTGCAGCCTCAAAATTATGGTCTCATGGGGAACTGTTTATTCTTATACCTTTAGGAATTCACTCTCCAGTCCACACACATACTCACATCTTTTCCTAGTTTTCCTATCTTCCCAATCCCATTTACTTTTTTTTTTTTTTTTTTTTTTGTCTTTTTAGGGCCACACCTGTAGCATATGGAAGTTCCCAGGCTAGGGGTCGAATCAGAGCTGCAGCCACTGGCCTACACCACAGCCACAGCGATGCGGGATCTGAGCCTCGTCTGCGACCTACACCACAGCTCACGGCAACGCCAGATCCTTAACCCACTGAGCGAGGCCAGGGATTGAACGTGGGTCCTCCTGGATCCTAGTCAGATTCATTTCCCCTGAGCCACGATGGGAGCTCTTCATTTCCTCATCTTAAGTGAGGGAGGGGAAAAAATGCCAAGGGTTAGCACATTGCCAGGCAAAGACCAAATGACCCTTTGGGTTGGTTACACCCTGGTGGTGGTCCAGGATGGCAAATCCCCTTGGCCAGTCTCCCCTCCCCATTTCAGCATCCAGGCTGAGTGCTCATCTGAACGGCAACTGACATGCCAGATAGAGTCTAGACTGGAGAAGCAGGGTTTTCATAGGGGACAGAGGGTCTGGGCCATCTCGAATAGGATTGGAGAGTTTACCTCTGTCCTGTCCGATTCCCGCACTGGCAGAGCATTCATAATTAGGCATCCCGTAGTCTTAATTAGTCCCATTTGTAGTCTCTTTGGACCAGGTTATGTCTGTCGATGGGTCAAGGCTGTTTCTCTGCTCCCTTGGGTCCTTCCTTCTTCCTCTTCCCATCCGCACTCTCGCCCCTCGCTCCAGCTGCTTGCTCCCTGCTGTGGCATTAAACAGTCAAAGGATGCTCATGCTCGGAGACAAGGGGCCTGGGGTGGGGGAACAGAGCATTTCCTTCCCCCTTGAGATGTCCCCCCACAGGGCTTTGCCCACATCATTGGCTTTGGGCAAAAAATTTCTTTCTGTGGCTCAGCCCCCAGTACATTCAGAGATTTCAGAAGTTTTTGTGACTAATGATTCTTACATATCTGTCGTCTTTGCTTTTGGAGAATTTCTCAGTTGCTCAAAGAAACACTAGCTTCTGACATGAAGACAGCTTATCTGTCCCCGGCCTCAAGGCATTTTCCTTTCCAAGAGTGGGTTTTCAGCCAACAGACCTTTTCCTGTGAATCATACCCCCTTCTGCAGTATTTTCGGTGCCTTTCTGTATAAGCAATAGATGCAAAGGCCACTTGATCTGTGCGCATGGGTGCGTTCAACAGTCTAGCAACAATCCTATTTCAGCAAGAGCATATTATCTGAAAATTTGTAAGAAAGTCACTCTGTCATCCAGTCATAAGGCCATTATCACCTAAAACAGGAAGTTTTTACTCTCTGATGATGGGAAGTCAGGATCCGGGAGGGGGCGGGGGGAGCCTGGAGAGGAGAGATTATCATGGATTCAGAATTAACCCAGCTGTGCAGATTAGCCCAGACCTATGCTCTGTAACAGATTTGGTCAAGATTGGTGGACCCCAGCTGACTGTAATGGGTTAAGGCTCCCACGCTGCAGCAACTGTGATGTAGCTCGCAGCTCTAGCTCGGATTTGATCCTTGGCCCGGGGAAATCCATATGCCACGGGGCAGACAAAAAAGAAAAAAAAAGAAATAAGAAGGATGTGATGTAGGTCTATGCCTGCTCAGGATTTAGAGTGGGAGCTGTGAAAATGGACTTTGGGTCAGAAAGACCTGGTTTCTGTGCTTTGCTAGCTGCATAGCCCCAGGAAAGTTATTCAATTTCTCTAGGACTCCGTTTTCTCATTTTTAAAATAGATAAATGAGGATAACAGTACATGCTTATAGGGCCGTGTAATAGTCGGAATGGGATTTGTCTGTGAGTGACTGAAAACTTGGGAAGTCAGTTACTGAAATAAGAAAGACATTTATTTCTATTTCACTTAGAAGTCTGGGTATGTTGTTTCAGGCGATATGATGGATCCATGCTCCGTCTTCTCCTCATGCTCCATATAGAAGGACATAGGCTCTCCTCCTAACTTTTGCGCTATCATCCTCAACTTGTGGCTCCCACTTCATGAGCCAACATGGCTGCTCAAGCTCCAGCCATTAAATCTTTATTCCAGCCACGAGGAAGGAGAAAAGAGCAGAAGGAGGAGGACCTATCTGTTCCCTCAGCAGCTTCCATTTACAAATCTGGAGCACAACCAGCTGTAATGGAAGGTGGGGAAAGATTTTTTCTTTCTTTTTCTTCATAACAAGCGGTCATGTTCTTAACTCAATATTGAAGATACTTTGCTATCAAAAAGGAGGAAATGGATATTGAGCAAAACAGCTAGCAATCTCTGCTACAGATCCTCATGAGATTTAAACGAGACAGTGCAGGGCTGAGCACAGTGTTGGGCATAGAGTAAACTCTCAGTAACTGTCATCGTCACCCCCATCACCGTCATCGTCATCATGAGGTGGGGAATACTGTGAAACCATGACCAGATCTTGCCTTATTTTAACCTCATCTTGCTGATAAGTTCACCCATATCCACATCCCTTTTATGACACTATGAGAGTACTTTTTTTTTTTTTTTGTCTTTTTGCCTTTTCTACGGCTGCACCCGCGGCATATGGAGGTTCCCAGGCTAGGGGTCTAACAGGAGCTGTAGCCGCCGGCCTACACCACAGCCACAGCAACGCGGGATCTGAACCGCGTCTGCGACCTACACCACAGCTCACGGCAACGGCAACGCCGGGTCATTAACCCATTGAGCGAGGCCAGGGATTGAACCCTCAAACTCATGGTTCCTAGTTGGATTCGTTAACCACTGCACCACGATGGGAACTCCGAAATTACCTTTTATCATGGTCAGATACCTATACGTTTAATGTGTCCTTATGAAATAAAACTACATAAAAGGAAAACAAAGAAATGATAAACATAGGATTCAAGAGAATAGTTATCTTGGCCAGAGAAAACAGAAGTGGGTTGGGAGTAAATGGAGAACCACTTATGTTACACGCATGCTGTTCTCAAAGTCCTAGCTTTTTTTTTTTCTTTTTTCTTTTTAGGACTGCATGTGCTATATGTACGAGTTCCTAAGCTAGGGCTCAAACTGGAGCTGCAGCTGCTGGCATATGTCAGAGCCACAGCCACAGCCATAGCAATGCCAGTTCTGAGCCATATCTGTGACCTATGCCACAGCTTCTTGTGGCAATGCTGGATCCTTAAGCCACTGAGCAAGGCCAGGGACTGAACTCACATCCTCATGGATACTAGTTGGGTTCTTAACCCACTGAGCCACACAACGGGAACTCTCTCCAAGTCCTAGTTTTTTTTTTTAGGTTCTCAGGCTAGGGGTCGAATCGGAGCTATAGCTGCCAGCCTATACCACAGCCACAGCAACGCCAGATCTGAGCCACATCTGCAACCTCCACCACAGCTCACAGCAACGCTGGATCCTTGACCCACTAAGCAAGGCCAGGGATCGAACCCGCAACCTCATGGTTCCCAGTCAGATTCGTTTCCTCTGCGCCACAACGGCAACTCCATAAAGTCCTAGTTTTTATGTTGCATAGTGGATTTACATGTGCCTACTGATTATTAAAAATAACTAGTAACTGGAGTTTCTGTTGTGAAGCAGCGGAAAAGAATCTGACTGGGAATCATGAGGTAGTGGGTTTGATCCCTGGTCTTGTTCAGTGGGTTAAGGATCCGGCGTTGCCGTGAGCTGTGATGTAGGTCACAGACATGGCTCAGATCTGGTGTTGCTGTGGCTGTGGCTGTGGCTGGCAGCTGTATCTCCAATTCGACCCCTAGCCTGGGAACCTCCATATGCCGTGGGTGAGCCCCCCATCTGCCAAAAAAAAACCCCTAATAACTAATTAAGTAAGATCACAGATATATGGACCAATGGTTCAATGGTGAGGGTACCTCATGAATTAAGAATTATAGTTATATTAGTATTAATCCTATTCTATACAACTGAGGTCTTTATCTTTGTGTGAGCAGTGTTGCATGGCATATGTTTTTCCATGTCAGTAATAGACAAGACAGTACTTTCTATTTGCAGAAACTTTTTTTGATTTCTTAGGGCTGCACCAACGCATATGTAGGTTCCCAGGCTAAGGGTCGAATCGGAGCTATAGCCATTGGCCTACGCTATAGCCACAGCAACATCAGATCTGAGCCGTGTCTGTGACCTGCACCACAGCCCACGGCAACCCGGATCCTTAACCCACTGAGCAAAGTCAGGGATCGAACACGCAACCTCATGGTTCCTAGTCAGATTCGTTTCCGCTGCACCATGACGGGAACTCCTACTTGCAGAAACTTTTATGAAGTGCTTTCACACATCCATAAAAACTATTTAAGGGAGTTCCCTAGTGGCTCAGCAGGTTAAGGATTGGATGTTGTCACTATTGTGGCATATGTCACTGCTATGGCTCGGGTTCGATCCCTGGCCCAGGAGCTTCTGCATGCTGTGGGTGCGGCCTCCCCCCAAAAAGTAAACAAACAAACAAACAGTTTGAGTAGTTGATTACAGATGGTTGAGAGCATGGTAATATACAAACTTTGAACTCCAGTGTCCTAAGAAAAAATATTTTATTTTATTCTTACAATAGGTTTACAAGGGGGGCGGGAGAGATGTTATTGTCATTATTTGGCAGATAAGCAAGAGGGAATGGAGAGGGAATGGGACTTTCGTGAGGTGACACAGCTAGTTAGGCCTGGAATGGCCTAAGACCGAATCTCTTACCAGTCTAAGGTTCTTCCTTTAGTCCATTTTACTCCCTGTTATTCATCCATTAGACATTCATTCTGTATTTTTTTTTTTACATGCCAGGCACATTGTGCTTATGTGTTTGTGTTTGCATATGGCTGTGTTTTCTGGGTGCTGTGTGTGCAGTTTATGTAATCGCTCGTGTACTGTGAGTCCTTGTGTGCCCCCTTGGCTTAATGGGTCCTTGTAATTCCAGGAGGAAGCCCCAGCTGGGGTTTCAGTTGTCTAGTTATTCCTAGGTCACTGGGCTGCAGCATGTCCCCAGAGCCCCAGCTAGATAGGAAGACGGCTTTGATATCAGGGACAGATCTCCAGGCAGTGGGCACAGAGCAGAGGAGCAAGCCAGCCATGCTTCAGTAATGATACCATGTACTATTTCATGGTCATCTCTAGTTTATGAGGCGTTCTCATGAACACCGTCTCATTTAATTCTCACTCAGCCCTGACGCTCGATTTGATTATTTTCTCCTCTTTTCAGATACAAAGAGGAGAGACTTGAATTCAGGTCAGTTGTCTCTAAATTCTGTTCTCTTTCCACTTTGCCTTTTCTGGAACGGACAGAAAGAGCTCATCGCCTTTCTAGGCTTGCGGAGAGAAGCAGGTGAAAGCTCAGGGCCAAGCAGCAGGAAGCGACCTGAGGCGGAAAAAGGACCAACCCCCAGCCCTGAGCAGCCCCAGCCCAGCTGAGACTGCGCAGAAGATGCTTTCACCTGCCCATCCCTGCGCATACTCCCGCACCTCTGGGAGGTGACGGCAGTACTGTAGAATGGGTGAGGTGTTTTTCAATCTCTGTGGCTGCGGGCCGCCTTTTTTAATCTTTGAGGGGTGGGAAGAATGGGGGACTCTCTAACCGTGTCCAACCTCCAGCACAAGAGTAAGCTCCACCTCCTACAGGTAGCCGAGAATCCCTCCGCCTTCACCTCTCAGACTTACTTCATGCTACCTGCTGGTATCCGTCTATCTTCTTTCCCACAGATTGCCACCATCCACCAGCGGCGGGGCCCAGCGTGGCACTTTGCAAAGTCAAGGTGTACACTAAATTGACTCTGCTTGGAAAGCGCAAGTACTGGAGTTCCCTGGTGGCTCAGCAGGTTAAGGATCTGGCGTTGTCATTGCAGCAGCTGGGGTCACTTCTGCGGCGCAGGTTCCATCCCCGGCCCTGGAACTTCTACATGGTCCGGGGGTGTGGCAAAAACAAACAAACAAACAAACAAACTAGTATTCCTGTTAAGGGAACTGTTTTTCTCCTTGGCCCATGGAGTGAGCCCTGGGGTGAGTTCAGGGAGGGGCTGTGCTAGGAGGGTAACTTCTACCTTTCAGACCACCACTCGTTCCTTCCCTATCTGGGCTCCGTCTCCAAGGGCACCTGTCCTTAGGATGTTCCCTCCTCTGCTTCTCCCTGAGCTGAGTTTCTGCTGACAAGGGGGCTCTTAGAGGGTTAGGGAAACATGCCAGGGGCCGCGTGTGGCCATAGGTCAAATCACGTTCCCTAATTCAGCCTTATCAGTAATTAAGCCCAGGTTTTGTCTTCCCCTGTGTGGTTCCTTTGTCTTATTTCTCAACTGGTCTGCTAGTCGGAGTGGGCGAGAGGTCAGCAGCGGTGTATTTGAAAATCACCCCCAACCACACATCAGAAACCCCCTGGCAGCTTATATTTTAGGGCCTCCCCAATCTCCTTCCCTGATTGGGTCCAGCTAGATTCCACAGACACATGGCGTTAACCTGAACTAGAACTCGGCTTCTTCAAAAATACTCACTTTGGGGTCTTTTTTTCACGTTGGAAATCAGGACCTATTCCTCAGACTTTCCCTTTTTGGTACATTGTTTCATGGACTCCCCCCCCCCCCTTCTTCCCATTGGGAGAGGGGCACTGGTTTGCTCAGGATCCCACAGCCAGTCAACGGAAAGGCTTCCTGAATTCAGGTAGTCTGGAGGTCCGTCCATCCTCTTCCTACCCTGTATCGCTTTTTAACTCATTTACACACACAAAAAAAGATCAGAGGTCTAATTACTAAATTGCTTATATTTAGTAAACCACAAACCTTTACTGAAAAACAAATTTATGAGAAAAGAAATGTAAAACTCATACGAAAGTGTCCAAGTGAAAGAAATATTCCGTATTCTTAGGATGAATGGCCTACGTAACTCCAGCTAACCCCGTGGTCTCATCGGGCTGATACTAGTCATCCCTCGCTTTAAAAAGCCAGACAGCTGGAGGAAAGTCGATTTTCCGTCTGATTATGCAGCTACTTTCATACGCCTCCGCCTTCCCTTTGCGTGGCCCTGATTAAGAACTAGGATTTCTCGGTCCCCACTCCCTGTCCGGAGCCCCAGTTCGCAGCTCCCGCCCTCCACGCTCCGGACGCCTCTCGTCCTCCCCTTTAAGGCCAAGCCCCTCCCCCACGCCCACACCTCCCCGGCTCCGCCCCTCCGCCCCAAAGCCCTGCCCTCTCCGACCCTCCCCTTTAAGGACCGGCCCCGGACGCAGACGAGGCTGTGACGCGGCCGCCGGCCCCCGGGCTGGGTACTTTGTCGCGCGGCCGCTTCCCCCCCGGCCGGGCCCCCGCCATCCCGCGTTCTTCCGAGCGCCTGGCCCCCGGGGGGAGGGTGGGAGGGAGGAAGCTGGGCCGGTGGGCGCCAGCGGCTCACGGCGGGACCCACGGAGCCCCGCGACCCGCCGAGCCTGGAGCCGGATCGGGGCGGGGAAGCCGGCTCCAGCCCCCAGCAAACTTCGCAGCCGGGCGAGGGGTGGCGGGGACCCCGGCCGGAGCCGGAGGAGGGACCGGCCGAGAGCCCTCCTGCCGCTGCTCCCGCGTCTCCGGGCACCATGCTGTCCAACTCCGGTGCTGTTCCCCAGCCCGCCGCCGCCGCCGCCGCCGCCCCATGCTGTCCAACTCCGGTGCTGTTCCCCAACCCGCCGCCGCCGCCGCAGCCCCCTGTCCCGGCCCAGCCTCACCCCCCGGCCCAGCCGCCGCCGCCGCAGCCTCCGCAGCAGTTCCCCCAGTTCCATGTCAAGTCGAGCCTGCAGATCAAGAAGAACGCCATCATCGACGATTACAAGGTCACCACCCAGGTCCTGGGACTGGGCATCAACGGGAAAGTTTTGCAGATCTTCAACAAGAGGACCCAGGAGAAATTCGCCCTAAAAGTAGGTTTAGGGACCAAGGGAGGAGGGGACGGGCGGAGGGGGGCTCCCGGGGACGACCCCTGGCGCCTCGGAGCGGCCGAAGCCCCCGGTGGCTCAGCAGGATCGCCGCGACGCTCTCCTCAGACTGGCGTCCGGGCTGCGGAGGAGTGGCCGCGACGGGGCTGTCCATCCCGCGCGCGCGAGGGGTTCCAAGTGCGCGGCACTGGGCCGGGGGCCGCAGGAAGGTCAGGTCCCGGCGGTCCCTGACGCCCGAGATCGAGTTTCCGGTCACCTCCGGGTGTGAGTAGCGGGGACTCGAGAGGACTCGCGAACTCTGCCATTTTGGGTTTGAGCGGGATCCAGCCGAGTCGCCACGGTTTGGCTTCGGGACCGCTTCTGCTAATTTCCCCCCAGTCTCGAGGAAGTGATTTTCGGGGGTGGTTGTGCCCCATCCTCTGCTCCCTCCTTTCTTTCTTTCTGCGGGCACAAAAGGCCCATTACTCATTGAGCTGGTTGGTCGGTTGGCTTGGAGAAGTCGGATCTCAGAGGTTTATTTAGCCTCGCTCCTTATTTGGGAGCCGGAATGTGTGATTTCACTTCCCTGGGCCTCGCGAGTGCGGCTGAGCGGCCTTGGGGCGCGCCGGCCCGGGAGGTGCAAGGCTGGAGATTCCGCGGGGACACCGCACTCCCCTCCGCCCCCCGTCCCCTTCGGCGCGGGGGAGGGATTGTTTTGATCCGAGAGCAGGTCCCCTGCTACCTTCACTGCCTGTGAGGCTCCAGATGGGAGGCCAGCAGGCTCCAGCGCAGTGTCTGCTGTTTCCATAGCTCCACTGATCATTGTAAACCGGATCTGTAAACCAAGGCTTGGCCGCGTGCTGATTCCGCAAATCGGAGGTGGCCACTTGAGTCCTGGGCATGGGCGATTGGTGGACAGTGGGAGGGAACGTTTTCCTTGAGCTGGGGAAAGCCACCCTCTTTTATTTATTTATTTTCTTTAAAGGGTAGTGGGGGGAATGGAGATTTAAGTGAGACTATCTACTTGTGAAGTTGAACAGAATGGACTCGGAGATCTGATGAGACAAGGCCGTGGGAGCCAGTGTTTAGGTCACTCAAAAGGTTTTCCCCTCTGAGGGCTTTCAGATCAAACCACATCTCTAAAGGTGACACATGAAGCCTGTTTCCCCTGAGGTGTCTCAATGATTGGAGGAGGAGAAAAATACTTCCTGTGTTATATTTTTTTCTTCCCCCTCAACCCCTACGGCTACCTGTGTTTTAGCTGTTCATACAAAACTCAGATATGTGTTATGGGTTGGAACTGTTGGAATATATAATTAGATGTAATAAAACCCTGGTACTTGGGGATTGTAGAAGGCAAGCATGTCCAATTGACAGATTTTAAGGCCTTTAAAATTGCTTTTTTTTGCTTTTTCCATCTTCCTTTTGGGGGAAAGCTTCAGCGAGCCCCAATACTGTCAGATTTCCTTGGTTTTTATTGTAAGTTGTTGCTGTGGGCTTTTGGTTGTTTAGTGTTGACTTTTGGAGAAGGAATAAATCAGTATCCTGATCCCAACTTGTGCCTTAGACTGCTCTTTCCCTGCTCCTAACTGGGGGCAGGGAGGGAGAGTGGTTGTTTGACCGTGGCTTTGACCTTGGGGAGTGGAGTAGAGTGAATACCGGCTGACCACAGTTAACCTGTACTGCTGAGGAAGTGACAGACATTCTTTCCAGGAGAGTTTTCTGTCCCCTCTGAGACACCATCTGCCTTCACCCATCAGCAGTGTGGGGACACTGTCTGCTTGTTTTCCTGGGTGGTTGGGAATATTGTATAAAAGACTTCAAAACCAAAGCTCTCAACTTCTACTTCTTAATGCCATTTAGGGGACACACAAAACCACCCTCTAAAGTGCGTTTGGGTGGCACTTCAGATTTCTGCTGTGATCAGTAGGAGGGAGGTTTGGATATTTTCCCCCTCTGAATAGTTTTGAAAGGAAAGATCCAGCCGTATTTTAGATAACACTCCGAGTTTGTCCTTCTCAGGTTAGAAGTGGGTGAAGATTGAAGGCAGAGTGTTTTGACAGGCAGCCTTCTCCCAGATCTTACAAGTTGACTCAACTGTTAAATTGTAGATTTCCCACACATCTTTGTGTGAAAACTTAATAACAGAGGAAGAAAGAAGGGGCGAGGCATTCAGAGACTGACAGCACTGTCAACAGCACTTCCATATCCAAATACTGGCTAAGATATAATTACAGCTGTGGGGGAAATGTGGTTCAAAAGAATTCCTCTTCCAAAGACACACACCAGAGAGATTTCTAGATCGTGAATCCCGATGAGCTGAACGGTAGGCACCGAGTCGTGAAATGATTTTCAGAACCCGGAGTGTTTGGATTCTCAAGCGAGGGAGGAAGACGCGGTGGGGCAGGAGGAAGGTGCCTGAAGAGAGAGGGAGGAGACCTCGGCGATAGGCCATTCCTGGGGAATTTAGGGCAGAGAGCGACAGGGCAGCAGGGAGGCCTCTCACGGCTCTGAGAGTGGCTGAGAGTGGCTGGGAGGTCGCTGCCTAGCTGTCCTGGTGACTGTCTGTCTGTGGTCTGATGACCTCTTAGTCCTCCAGTATGTAACCGGTGCTTTAGAAAATGGTCTCAGCCCGCCCTGCTTCTCTGCCTCCACCTGAGAGAGCTGCCATTTGAAGGCCTTCTGGTGGGTGGCTGTGACCTGACCTCACCGTCTCTCCTGGCCGCTTTTGTGAAGTTCTGAGTCATACTAGTACTTCAGAGTCGGAGGGGACTTTAGAGGTCATCTCATCTAACCCCCGCATGTTGCAGATGAGGAAACCAAGGCCCGGAGCAAAGACCGGCTTGAGGTGACCCAGTCATGCACTTGGCAGAGACAGGATTAGAACCCAAGATGCCTGACGCTCCGTCTCAGGCCTCTCTCACTTGATAATGGCAGTGACATCAGCACGCTTGGACCGGGGACTGGCTGCTGCTCCAGAGCCCCTCCAGCCCGAGGAGCTGCTCTCCCGACAGGCCCTCCGTGACTGCTGGCCAGAGGGCTGGGGGTGCTTAGTGCCTCTCCAACAGCCATCCCCAAGGCTGGAGGCGCAGCTTATAAACCAACTCAGCAGCTCCATGAGTTTTCAACCTGGAGTAACAAGCTAGGGGTTCCTGTCATGGCTCAGTGGTTAATGAACCTGACTAGTATCCATGAGGACGCAGGTTCGATCCCTGGCCTCGCTCAGTGGGTCAAGGATCCAGCGTGGCTGTGAGCTGTGGTGTAGGTCATAGACGCAGCTCGGATCCCGTGTTGCTGTGGCTGTGGTGTAGGCTGCCGGCTGCAGCTCCAATTAGACCCCTAGCCTGGGAACCTCCATATGCCGCAGGTGAGGCCCTAAAAAGACAGAAAACAAACAAACGAAAAAGCAAGCTAACAAGCTCTTTTTTTAAAGCCACCTCTTCCCCCTTTAAGGAGGTGCTTGCTGGGAATCTTCCTATTTTCTGTGCAGGGACGGGAGAATGCCGTTCCCCCTTTCTTTGGTAGGGTTACCTGGTCTCAACCCGCTTGCGCAGTGAGCGGTCCTCTTCCCTGTGGGCTTCCTCAGCTGCTTCCTGCTTCATTGTGTCGTGGCGGCTCTTAGGTATCAGCCGAACAAATTTAATTAAAGCCAGCGCTGTTGTCCCTCTCTGCCGGGTGACTCTGATTCGGTGAAGCATGTTATTGCTCGCCAGAGTATAGAACGTGGTCATAATTTATCTCTGTTTGTCTTTCTGTTGTGTGGTTTAGAGGAAACAAAGTCCTTCTCCTTTGCTTTCGCCAGAGGTCCTCCCTCCCTTCCCAGGTGACTTTGTGTCACCGCCGCCGCCGCCACCACCGTGTGGCTTCCTTTGTGATCTGAAGGGGAGCTGAGCAGAACTTCTGATGGCTGGTCTGGACACTGTTGGAGGGAGAGCCAGGCCTCCCGCATCCTCCCCGTGCGGGGAGCAGCGTTTCCAGCGCAGCTTATGTGGTGTACCTGTCCGGGAGGGAGAGACTTAGTGGGGCTGGGTGGGGGGCTGTGTCCCAGATTGGAGTTTGCTGGATAGAATCACAAGGTGAGGAAAGTTTCATTAACCGAGCCAGCCTCTTTTAGATCCACTGTGGTTACAGGAGCTAACAGTTTGCTGAGCAACCTACCATATGCTGAGCTGTACGGAAGATACAAATATGTGAAGTGGCCTTAAAATTTTGGAAGTCAAGACGCTGATTTGGAGAAGGTGAAATTAACACATGTAGTCTAGAACTGCCCTGTCCAATATAGTAGCCAATACCCATGCATAGCTATTTAAATTAAAGTTACTTAAAATGTACTAGGTTAAGCGAAGTTAAAAAATCAGTTGCTAGCCCCATGTCACGTGTTCAGTAGCTACATGTGGCTGATGGCTACTGAATTAAACAGTGGAGAAGGACTTTTTTGTTTTTGGTCTTTTTGTCTTTTTTTAGGGTCGCACCCGTGGCATGTGGAGGTTTCCAGGCTAGGGGCCCAATCGGAGCTGTAGCTGCTGGCCTACACCACAGCCACAGCAACGCAGGATCCAAGCGGCCTCTGGGACCTACACCACAGCTCACGGCAACACTGGATCCTTAACCCACTGAGCGAGGCCAGGGATTGAACCCGCATCCTCACGGATGCTAGTCGGGTTCACTAACCGCTGAGCCACGACAGGAACTCCGAGAAGGACATTTTTTTCCTTGTGGAAAGTTCTGCTGACTTGGCTGGTCTAGGGGTTAAATCGTGTGATTGCGAATAGAGGGGCTTTGAAAGAGGGAAATCCGTGAGGACTGAAGGAGGTGAGTGGCCTTCTCACTGCGTGGCCTCTGAGGAGTGAGCACATACGTGATTGGAAGTGCTGGGGGCCCTGCCCAGGGGAGAGCTGTGGGAGCTCGGATCAGGTAGGGAGGGAGCAGGCGGGGCTGGTAGCTCAGAATTGAGCCCAACCCACCTTCGTGTTAAAAGCGGGTTTTAAAGTGTTAGAGGAGCATAAAATAAACTAACATGATGTAATAAAGAAAGGTTACAGACCTCTGAGGTCGAGGCTTGTGGTTTTTTGAGGGACGGTCTAGTTTCTGGGCTCAGAGACCCCGTCCCTCTCTTTGGGCCCTGCCCTGGCCCCTGTCAACTGCAGCAGGGCTCTTGGCATCTGCTGAGGCAGGATCAAAGCTGGGTCGGCTCAGAGTTCTCTTTCGCTTGTGAATTCTGGGCTTTGGTAGAGCTTGAACATAATCTCCGGCTAAGATGCGGGATCAGCGACTGTCAGAAGAGGGGGAGAAAAACAGCCCCAGGCCTCGGGACCAGACATCAGTGGGTGTCTGGGAGGTGAAGGGGCTCCTTTTTAGAGGGTGAAGGTATTGGTATTTGTGATTAAGATGTTTTGACTGCTTGGAATCTGAGGAGCTGGACCATCACCAGTTCATGATTTTACTTAAGCAGCAGGTGCAGGGGATTCAGGGAGAGGCCTGGAGGAGCCACGCTTCGGGACTGCTGGAGGCAAACTTAATCCCCGGCCACATCCTGAAGGTGTGGGGCGGGGGGAGTCGCCCTCCCCGGCGGAGCCCGGGGGTGTGTGGAGTCTGTGCCAGCAGAAACGTCAGCCACGGAGGGGAAGGCCAGGGCATCGGCCTCTGAGTCCTTTCACAGTTCCCAAGAGGCCCTCCTGCGCTCAGATGCAGCTTCTCCCTGGTGCTCTGATGTCTGTGGCACAGGGGTCGTCCTTTCCTGCTTCCCTTTCCTCTGCTTCAGGCCTTCCCAAGGGTCCTGCGGGGGCTCCTTTTCCCGCTCCTCCCCGTGCTGCCCCTTTCCAGATGTTTCAGTGTCCCGGCCGGAAGCAGGTGGGCAGGGCAGAGCTGTTCTTGGTGTTTCAAAGGGGCCGCGGCTGCTCTTGGTAATGATTTAAGGCTCAGTGGTAAAGGGAGCCACACCTCACGGCTCCTTCGAGTTCACGGCACTCCCTGACCGTCTTTCTTGACCCCCTTCCACCTCCCTGAGCGGGAGGCTGGCGAGTCCAGAAAGGTTCACCTGTATATCCATGATCTTCTGTGGTGTCAGCATCAGAGACTGTCTTGGAACTTGGTTCGCTGGAACCTCCTCTCAGTCTGGGTTTCTTTGGTGTTTTGGCTGCTAGAGTTACGAGTACTGGGACTGTGGACCTGACGTGCAGAACTCATTGGCAAAGAGACAGGGCTGCACTGCTGGGCAACTCAGTGCACTTCAGGCGTGTAACTAAAAGCGGATTTTTTTTTTTTTTTGTCTTTCTGCCTTTTCTAGGCTCACTCGTAGCATATGGAGGTTCCCAGGCTAGGGGTCTAATTGGAGCTGCAGCTGCTGGCCGACGCCACAGCCACAACTACGTGGGATCTGAGCCGCATCTGCAACCTACACCACAGCTCACGGCAACGCTGGATCCTCGAGGCCAGGGATCGAACCCACCACTTCATGGTTCCTAGTCGGATTCGTTAACCACTGAGCCATGATGGGAACTCCTAAAAGCAGATCTTGTACCTTTTCTCGTCTTTAGGAGAATACTGCTATCATGTAGGGATATATATGGCTGGGAAGATATAGGGGTGAACCTGTGACAGTGGGTTCTGTGCTAGATTGGAAAGCAAGAAAAAAGATCCAGTCTTCGTGCCTTGCTGACTAGTTTGATGACCTTGAATAAGTCAGTTAAATTTTCCAGGCCTTAGTGCACACATCAGAGAGGGTCAGGCTACCGGTGGCTCCTAGGACGTGGCAGTTTGGGTCAGCGGAGGGCCCTTGCTGGAAGCAGGAGGCTTGCTGACTCGCTCCATGTCTGACCATGAGCAATATCTGGGGCAGTGTGGTTGCCCTTTCGAGAGGCTTACCGCCGGGCCCCGGGGCAGCTTCTGTCCGGTTAATAATCAACACTGACCGGCTGCTCCTTCTCACGTGTGCAGACTTGGTGAAGAGCTCCAGCTAGTGCCTTGCACGGAGGGCGGGCTGGGGAACTCAGTGAGGTGCGACTCTGCTCTTTCTTTGAAATCAGTATCTTAGCTTCAGGGTGGCTCAGAGCAGAGATGGGAACTCTTGGTTTTCCGCATCTGACACCCCTTCCCATTTGAAGTCTTGGCCAGACGTGGCCTCTGGGGTTGGCCATGCAGGTGGCGCCCTGCACGTAGCACCTGGCTGACCGAGGAGTGAGGGGCTCCGACCCAACCCACCGTCCACTTGTCAGTCTTCGCCTTGGCACGTGGCTGGGTCTGTGCAGATGGGTGCCTTCTTCTGACTGGCTCGCAGTTGTAGGGTGGGCTCGGGGCTGTTCTGAGGTGAAAGCTGGGGACCGATTCCCAGAGCTGATGGGGAGGTACATTCAGCTACCACTTCTTTTTTTTTTTGTCTTTTTGCCTTTCCTAGGGCCTCACCCACGGCATATGGAGGTTCTCAGGCTAGGGATCAAATCGGAGCTGTAGCTGCTGGCCTACACCACAGCCACAGCAACACGGGATCCGAGCTGCATCTGTGACCTACACCACAGCTCACGGCAACGCCGGATCCTTAACCCACTGAGCAAGGCCAGGGATCGAACCCACAACCTCATGATTCCTAGTCGGATTCATTAACCACTGAGCCATGATGGGAACTCCCATCAACTACCACTTCTTATCTACGCCACAGGTGCGGGGAGGATGAAGAATCCGAGGAAGCAAGAGGAGAGGGGGTGTCTGGTGACATCTCTTCTCTTTTCTCACCTTCTTGCCTGTTCAGGGCGAAAGCAGTGGTTTGAGCCCCGGAGCCCTGGACCGAGTGCCAGGCGGGAAGATTCGGTTGGAGGCAGAAGAGACACAGTGAATGGGGGATAGGGTTGTGCTCAGCCTCTAGCAGAGTAGAGTTCTTGCGGGGCTGGGGGGGGGCTTTATTCTCTGCCCCGATAAACAACTTTGTGTGCCATCTGGCAGGTGGCAGAGGCTGGGACGGGCCTCCAAGGTCAACCTTTATCTGATGTTCCCTTCTCAGACCGCCAAGCTGTGTGTTTATTCCGCCAGGAACCTGAGCCATCCAAAAGGGTCATGTGAAAGGCCATCTTAGTCTTGAGGGACGTTTCCAGGCATCTCCATGGCCGGTGTCCATCCAGGACTCCTTCTGGGAGGTGAAGAGTGGGGACTGAAGCCGCGGGGCCTCCGCTGGAAGCCTTGTCTGTCTCAGAGAAGATGGAAGGCGTGGAGGGGGCTGTACCATTGGTGCCTGCTCTCTGTTTGGCTTATCTCTGTGATGGTTCTTTTCGAACCTGAAGCAGAGTTGACATCTCTCCAGGCCCAGGAGGGGACCTTGGAGGAGGCCTCCAGACCCTCCCCTGCGAGCTGCTCTCCCTTCATACCCCCGGGGGCTCCTCACCCCCTCGGCCCCTCCCCAGGTTAATTGAGTTGATGGCTTGTGTTCCAAGGCTCCCAGCCCACCCAGGACATTGGTAACCTGGCCTCCTGCCCAGGGCCCAGAACTGTCACTCAGTCCCTCTGTCCTAATAGCTAAAAATAAACCCGCCCCTGGTGCCATCTCCCCCTGGCAGCCAGGCCCTGACATCTGTCCAGGTCTTCCTGCCGCGCACTGAGCTGTTTCTCAAACTCACCGGCACCCCCCCCACCACCACCCACTTGCCCCCTTCCAGCTCGAGCTTGGCGGGGGGTTTTGGGGGCTCCGCGCTCCTGTTTCTGCACGCTCCCAGGAGTTGCTGCCTCCCCGGGAAACTGATGTGCTGAGCCTCATGTGTTGAGCTAGGGGAAGGGTTAATGAGCCAGGGAGGAAGGAGGGCAGGCTTGCCTGGCATGGCTAGACCTTCTCCGTGTGCTGGCCTCCAGCTCTGGCTTCTACCGGGCT
The DNA here is from genome assembly GCA_004024745.2 of Catagonus wagneri. Taxonomy (NCBI): domain Eukaryota; kingdom Metazoa; phylum Chordata; class Mammalia; order Artiodactyla; family Tayassuidae; genus Catagonus; species Catagonus wagneri. The sequence continues at coordinate 2,964,491 of PVHT020000010.1, read as the reverse complement.
CCCCGCACAAGCAGGCCTTCCCGCAGAAGGCGTGCGGGGATGCGTAGGAAGGAGCCTGCCCAAGGCCGGGCAGAGAGAACCCTCACCCTGGCCGCCCTGTGACTGAGGGTGCCGCCTGCCCCGGGACTCCTGCCCTGTTGCTAAGCGCCCGCCATCACCTCGGGGCCTTCAGATGACCACGTTCAAAAACATGACCTCATCTCGTTGGCTTCCAAGAATAACTGGGCCCTGGCTCTCAGGACCTCCGTTGTGAGTCAGGCCCTGGCCCCTCTGGCCCTCCCCACTCAGCCACCTGTGTGATGTCATAGAGATCATGGGGCCCTTCTGTCTCCCAACTGTGGGGGGCAGTGTCTCTTGAGGTCCCCCGAGGTGGCCCATGGATCCTGGAGAGCAGATGAACAAGGTGAGGGCAGGGACTCAGCCAGCTGGGACACCCGCTTAACCCATGGATCCTGGGTAATGACCGGTATCTGACGGGGTTAGAGTATTTCCTTTAGTTTGACTTTGACATTCTCTTGCTGATTTTTCTAATCCCCGAACAGGTGTTGGTACTAACCATGGCACAGGAGGGGTCTGTGTCGGTTTTCTGGGATTAGGGATGGTTTGGGAGAAGGGGGCGCGTGGGGGAGAATGATAGGAGCTGGGGTGGGACTGCAGGGCCCCTCTGCCTTTAGCTGGAGGTACCGTGTCTCCATGGCTGCCCCCTCCTGTCTGTCCCCCTGGGGCCTCATTTCCTCTGCAAGGAGAGATTTCTCTGCCAAGGCCCATTGGCCTCTGGAGGGGAGGAGTTGGGTGTAAATTGCTAAGAGTTTATTTTTAACTCTGACAGAAGGCGCTCCTGTCCTCGGAGTAGCCATTGCCGCCATCGTCCCTGTCCTCTCCCTATCCTGGGCCTCCTTGCCTGGCTTCTGTAATTCTTCGGGGAAGGCTCGGAAGCACGTTAAAGGCCAGGTGTCCCAGGAGCCCATAGGGGAGGGAAGGCTTTCTAAGAGAAGCATCTGCAGATTGCTTGTCAGGCCCCGATTTCTGCGGAGTTTGAAGGGTGGGGGGTGGGGCCGGGAGGAAGAGGGGAGTCCTGGGCACTTGAGGCCACGTGTGTGGAACTTGGAGCATCTCAGGAATGCAGGTGGACTGGTGGAGACCCGAGCTCGCTTGCAGCCCGAGGCCTGCGTCTGCTCTGCCTGGTTTGCTGGCCAAGCTGGGGCAGCACGAGTGTGTAGCGGAACCGGCTTCGTAAACTCTCACGTTGACAGAAATGTCAAGGGTTGTTTCCTTTGACTGCCTGGTTCCCCAGCACTGCATCCCTTCCGCTGGAGCCTGTGTGGCATTCTCAGGGACTTCACTGCCTCTGTGTCCCCTCCCCCTGGCAGCACTTCAGGCACCTGTGCTCTTGGGAGGAGGGAGACGGGGTGCAAGTGCCCCCCCATCGCTGCCACTCGGACCCCCCCCCCCCCCGTTTCATGGACTTCTGCTGGCTACCTTGCTTTAGATTTCTAAAAAGAAAATAAAATGGAGTGTGAGGTGTCATTAGAGAGGGAAGGACTAGAGAGCAGAGGTGGGGTGGGCTGGGCGGTGGGATGCTTGGATGACCTTGAGAACCTCGGCCTCGGGGTGAAGGCCTTGCCTCCTCAGGTCCTTGCAGAGCCTGGGGCTTAGTTCGCCCAAAGCCCAGCTCTGATCGCGGAACACCCCAGCTTAAACCCTTCCGTGGGTTCCCTTTGTCCGCAGCGTGCAGAAGATTCCCAGACCCTTCTCAGATCCTGGCTCCCATCTATTTTTTTCTGAATGTATGCTGTGCTTCCCCTTAAGTGACTTAAAAACGCTGCTTTCTACAGGACTCTGCCTTCCAGCGCCCACACCTTCACTCACGGTCTGTATCCCCTTTGTCCCGTGTGATCTTTGTCATCTCCTCCTCCGTCCCCACCTCTGTCCATGTCTACCCGCCCCACCCTGGACACATGCCGCTCCTTCATGAAGCCACGTGCGATGCTCCTGCATCCCTGCCCATCCCACTTGCCAAGATACTCTTACCTTTTGTTTCACGTTTTAAAATGTGTTTGTTTCTCCATGTGCAAAGTGGAGATATTGAATGGTAATTTCCTTGAAGACCCACATCTCCATTATTTTTGTAACCTCGTATTTCTGTGTAGCGACTATATATGCCGTCATTTAAAAAAATTTCACACAGTTCCTGTTGTGGCTCAGCGGAAATGAACCCAACTAGTATCTATGAGGACACGGGTTCGATCCCTGGCCTTGCTCAGTGGGTTAAGGATCTGGTGTTGCCATGGGCTGGGGTGTAGGTTGCGGACATGGCTCGGATCTGGTCTGCTGTGGCTGTGGCGTAGGCTGGCAGCTGTAGCTCCGATTCGACCCCTAGCCTGGGGACTTCCATATGCCACGGACGCAGTCCTAAAAAAAGGTAAAAAAAAATTCAGAGTATTTTCGGAGTTCCCACTGTAGCACAGTGGATTAAGGATCTAGCATTGTCTCTGTGTCAGCCCCTGGCCTGGGAATTTCCATATGCTGCAGGTGCGGCCAAAAAAAAAAAAAAGCAAAATGTTTTGACATTGTGTATTATACCGAGCTGCCTCATATAGGTGTGATAACTGAAAAATAGTGGATGCTGCTACCTAAGTGTCAGGTACCAGTGGTGATCTCAGTCGAGGAGAGTAGCTCTGGGTTGAGGGGCAGTATTGGCCTGGGTGCTAAGCCAGCGGCTGTAGCGAGGGTCCCCCTGAGTGGCTCCCCCTACTCGTCCTGGCTGCTAAAAAGTCATTCTCAGGACAGCCTTCTGGGCACGCTTCCCTTCACCACTCGGATGTGCTGACTCAAGCTGGCACCTTATGTTTCTGCTAACGGAGTTCTTGTTCTGGTAAGGGCCCTGACCACAGTTTCCCATTGATGCC
>PVHT020000010.1:2916507-2960582 GCA_004024745.2 Catagonus wagneri | reverse complement strand
CGTTCCCGAGTCCCTCCTTTTCCTGTTGCGCTGCAGAGGTGTCCTTCTGCCCTTTGGAGAATTTTGACTGAGGGAGGGACGGATGTGGAGCCTGCCAGCTCTCCCGCGGTTCTTGGCATCTTCTAGCCAGTCCCAGACCCAGCAGACACACACACAGACGCAGTCTCAGGTGATCTGTCTGCTGGCCTTGCGCCTGGGTGTCACAAGGGGACCAGCGTCGGGCGTCGTGCGGCTGGGACTGAGGTCGGGGGTCTGCACCTTGCGGGACCACTGCGTTCCGTGCCGCAGATCGCCAGGGGAGATAGGACTGGACTGGCATCCGAGAGCCCTGCCTGGCCCACGCGGTCCTCAGCAAGTCCTCGAACCTGTCGGGACCTCCTCCCTTAGGTTCTTCATTCGGAAATGGAAGGGCTCAGCCTCGGTCTACTGCATTGAAGCGCTTCCTTCATGACTTGCTGCAGCCCCACTGCTGGGAAAACCGCCTGCTACTGGGAACGAGGTGCTTAGCCCGGTGCTGTAGTATTTTGATTCATTCAACCGTTCAGCCAGTGTTTATAAACATTAATTCTTCCCTGTGCCTGCCTCCTGTCTTCCCTGCCGACTGGCCATCAGGAGGCCCAGATGGCAGGATTAGCCTAGCAGGGCAACTAGTCAGGGTCGCCCCTTGGGTTCAGACCCCGTTAATACCTCTGCTATATGAGATGAGAAGGATTTAGGACAATTCTTTCTGGCAGCTTAGACCAGACCCCTGCCTTTCTAAGTGGGATTTGCCTCAGGGTGCCTTCTTGCCCCACCCCCCCTGAGATGGAAAGCAACTCACCACTCAAGAAAATTAATTAGCATGCCAAGAATGACTTCTGCAGCCTCCCCGAGGATAGATCAGAACAGCAGAGTGACTTTGATACACACAGCAGTCCTCCGCCTTCTGTCTCCTTCCGATCACTGTTGAAAGTTTAGTAGCACCGCGAAGGTTCCCCAATTAATAACAGGTCTTTATTGAGCATCTATGATGTATCAGGCATTGCTAAGTGTTTCACTTACATTCTTGTTAATCCTTAAAATGGTACTGCACAGTGAAAGCCTCCCCTTTTTTTTCATCTTTTGTCTTTTTTTTTTAGGGTCGCACCTGTGGCATAGGGAGGTTCCCAGGCTAAGGATCGAATCGGACCTGTAGCCGCTGGCTACCTACACCACAGCCACAGCAGCGCCAGATCCGAGCCACATCTGCGACCTATAGCACAGCTCATGGCGACGCCAGATCCTTAACCCACTGAGCGAGGCCAGGGGCCAACCTGTGTCCCCATGGGTGCTAGTCAGATTCGTTTCTGCTGAGCCACGGTGGGAACTCTAGTGCCCATTTTATAGAAGAGGGAACATGTTCAGGATCATTCACTCATTAGCAGTGATTTTATTGAGCGCCTACTAAGTGCTAAGTGTTGTTTTAGGCTCTGGAGATGCAGCAGTATAGCAACAGATTCCTCCCCACACCCCCGGAAAAAGTCCCGTCTGCACAGAGCTTGCATTCTAACGGGGGAGACAGACAAGACGTAATCAGATAAGTGACATTCTGTCACATGGCGATAGGTTCAGAGGAGACAATAAAGGAGGGAAGGACGCGGCATGCCAGGAACGTGAGAGTGGTGTGTCGAAATTTTCAAGAGGGGCTCAGGGAAAGCTTCCTTGCAAAGGTGACATTTGAGCGAGCCCTGGAAGGGGAGGGGGGCAGGCGCAAGGACTGCAAGTACAAAGCCCCGAGGCAAGGCGATTAATGATGGGCGTGTTCTAGCTCTATAAGCAGTTTGCAATACTGCCTCTCCTAATAGTTCTTCCGTGACTCTGCTGTAATTCAGTACTTAGTTGATCCAGCTCTTTGTTTTCTCATCAAATATTTATGGAATGCTTATTTTGTGCACATTGCTACCGCTGCGATAAGATGTGAGCCCTGCCTTTGGGAACTTAAAGAGTTTAGAGGTGGAAGGAAGACCTCTGTGTATAAAAGGAAGGAAAAAAGACCCCCCCTTGCCCCAATTTGGACTGTGCCCTCGTACATCTTCCAGCTCTGATGGCGGTGGTACGTCTCAGATGGAGGTTGACCAGGTGGTCTGATTCTGATCTCACCTGTCAAGAGGTGCAGGGAGCTGGAGATGGGAAAGCGGTGGAGTCAGGACCCCGAAGGATACAGAGACACGAGGTTCCTCAAGGCCAGAGGGGTCAGAGCTGGGGTCACCTTTGCCTGGTCTGGGCTCACACCCGTGCCACACCCGGGGGCCAGTGGTGGGGGAGGAGTGGGAGGGACTCTGCCGAGACTCCCGCCGCCTTCGGTTTGCTGAGGAGGGAAGAGCTGAGGTCTCTCTCCCCAGGGACTTTTCTGGTAGTGGGAACTGCTCGGGGATTGCATTCCCCGCCCCCCCCCGCCCCGCCATCACATGGAGCCAGCGGGGAAGGGGGTGGTGCGAAAGAGCTGGCTGGGCTGCGTCCTTCCTGTGCTGAGCCTTCCAGGCAGGCCGGTGGGCAGGGCCCCCTGGGCGCTGAGGACTCTGCACCCGGCTCTGGTCGACAGAAGTTGGGGCTTAGGATGGAGCCGGCCGCTGGTGCAGACGGGAGAGTGAAGCAATGGGTAGGGCCTGTTTTTTCCTGAGCATGTGCTGTGACAGAGGATGTTGCAACATTTTTCTTTCTTTCTCTCCTTCTTCCTTCCTCCCTTCTGTTCTTTCTCTCTTTCTCTCTTTCTCCCTCTCTCCCTCTCTTTCTTTCTCTTTCTTCCTTCCTTCCTTTCTTTTTCATTCTCTCTCTCTCTCTTTATTCTCTCTCTCTCTCTTTCTTTCTTTCTTTCTTTCTGTAGAGCAAGGGAGAAAAAAAAAAAAACCTTTTCCAGTGAACTTCAGCAAAAGTATTTGGTCTTTGATGGATGTAGTCTTTCTCCCCTGCTTCCTCCCCCATTCCTCCCCGCGGGGTCCTTCTTCCCAGGGCCTGCATCTCTGCAGTTTCAGGTCGAGGGAGGGAGGGGATGGAGTCGGTAACTTGGCCTGAGGTGGCCTTGAGAAGGTGTCTCTTCCATTGCTGTCCAGGTGAGACACCAGCAGCACCAGCTCCTCCCTGGAAGGTTGCCCACCGGCCTCGCCCCGAGAGCGAGAGCTATTTAAATGCAGCACGCGCTTCCTGATACCCACATGGCCTCTCTTGCGGGCGGCTTTGGTCTGTGTTCATTTGGTGCCCCAGAAGACTTGAGGCAGTACTCATGTCGTGGCTCAGATAAGCACCCTCTTTGGTTGATTGAGAGCCCGTGTCTGGGCAGCCACTGGGAAAGGAGGCCCGAAACGTGGGAGCAGGAGTCAAGGCTGGAGGACCACCCAGGGGAGTCGGAGTCCTTGGTCAGGCGTGAATTTGGCCTTCGTGCTGCACCTCGGCAGGGGTCCAGTTGGTTTTTTAGTGTGCAGATGATGTATTATCCTGATGAAAACTTTTGAGGTCTGGAAAAGTAGGGGAGCTTTTTTGCGTGTGTGAGTTTTATTTCTCCTCGCTTGAATTGCTTTACCCCAGAGCGGCCGCCAAGTTCCAGGACCAACCAGCGTTGAAACTCCAGCTTTTGACAGCTAAGGGATGTGCTGCGGCTCATCTTTGAGCATGAAGTCGACTTGCTCGGAGGAAGCTTGGTGGTTGCGCCAGCCAGCTGGCCCTCCTCTCCGGGATGGGGTGATGGCTGCTGACACCGCTGGTGTTAATTGCTTTCCTGAGCAGAGAAGGGCAAAGTCCTGTGGGCTGAGGAGCTTTGTTCAGGTCCTTTGTTCTCTGTACCTGTTGTCTCCGGTACAGCCGACACAGAGCTCCTCCTTTCCTGTTGTTTTCTTTGAATTTAATCTCCCCTCATCAGTTGGGTCTCTCTCTCTCTTTTTTTTGGTCTTTTTGTCTTTTAGGGCCGCACCTGCAGCATATGGAGGTTCCCAGGTTAGGGGTCCAATCTGAGCTACAGCTGCCAGCCTGCACCACAGTCACAGCAACGTGGGATCCGAGCTACATCTGCGACCGACACCACAGTTCACGGCAATGCCAGATCCTTAACCCACTGAGCGAGGCCAGGGATCGAACCTGCGTCTCATGGATACTAGTCAGGTCCGTTTCTGCAGAGCCATGACAGGAACTCTTGCTCTGAGTCTAAATGACAGTCACTCCCAGGTCCTGCCCTGCTGGACTCTGAGCCCCTGAGGACAGAGCGGTGTCTTGTGGGTTTGGTGTCCCCCAGTGCAAGCAGAGTGCAGGCACTTAGGTGAGGTGCACTGCGGCCACAGAAACAGGGCAGCTTCTTGCCTGCTTGACTTCTTGATTCAGAGGACGCTGCCACAGGTGAGCTGGAGCCCCTTTTCCAGCCCCAGCATTCTTACCCGCAGTGGCCCGGGGTCTCATCGGATTTGAGGAAAGTGCTGGTTAGCAGCTGATAATTAGCAAGCAGTATGTGGAGCCCTGGCTGCCTCAGAGGCAAAACTGGTATTTAAACAATAAAGGTTTGCAAATCCAGAATTAAAGTGTCAGCCTCCGAAGCAGCTACATCCCAGCACAAGCCCTCCCAGTTCGAGAAGATAAGTGGAATGATGGAGCCAAGGAATTTGCTGTAGCCTTGAGGAGCCCCGGTGGGGAGAGGCCTGGGGTGGGGGTGCGGGCGGGAGCCGGGGGAAGGGGTTTTTCTGCATCTGCGCCCTGGGGCGGCGTCCGGGATTGCTTGGGGAGTGGAAGTGGGGGGGTGTTTTACTGGAAAGGGCTGTCTGTATTCCTGTTCACCCCCAGTTTCTAGAGAGGGTACTAATTTGCGAGGTGGGCAAGAAGGGACGTTTGGAAACACAGGGTAGGAATGAACTCTGGGCCTCTGCCTAAGGTGACGAGCGTGCCCGTTTGTATTTGGTGATCAGTGGAGGCTGTTGACTACTGCCTCGTGGTAGCTCGCCTTGCTTTCTTCTCCCGCGCTAGGACTGCGAGCGGAGAGCTGACATAGGGCTTCCTTCTTCCCCGGGTCAGCACAGAGCACCAGGAGTTCCCCAGCATTTTGGTGATGCCCAGATAGTAACCACAGTCTCCGTCTCCGCTGAATGCGTTCTAAGAAACATGCAGGCCAGAAACAGCCCGTGGCTTCAGAACAAGGGCAGAGGCTTTACGAGGCAGAGGCTTCCTGTGTGAGGGATGGGGGGGCTGGCGAGCGCCCTGCATGCAACTCCTCATGGGTTTTGGTGCGGGGGGTGCTGCGCCTGGGCTCAGCTGCAGAGGTCAGTGAGCGACGCCCTTTCGGAGTCTGCTTTGTTGTGAATGAAGTGGAAAGCCCGTACCAGGAAGCCAGAGAGGCCCCTGGCTTTTCTACAATTTCACCCCAGGGTACTCAGCCTCTCTTTTTTCAACTCATAGAAAGGGTCTGTCCCACAAGCAAGTTTTTTTAGGGGAGGGCTGCTTCCGGGTCCAAGAGATAATCGGAGAGACACAGTCGGAACATAAAAACACTGAACTTTCTGGGAGATGTTGACAGTTAATGCCACGTCTGAGAGTCTCTCACTGCCATGCTGGGAGGAAGGCTGGGTGAGAACGCTTGCTGGTCAAGCTTGGTTAGCCCTGCTATTCCTGTCAGCTTTCTCTGTTCAATTTAATGGTGTTAATGGGTGAGCTCAGCCAGACCACGTGGGACTCTTTTTTTTTTTTTTTTTTGTCTTTTTAGGACCGCACCCGAGGCATATGGAGGTTCCCAGGCTAGGGGTCTAATTGGAGCTGAGCCTCGGCCCTACACCACAGCCACAGCCATGCAGGATCCGAGGCGCATCTGCAACCTACACCACAGCTCACGGCAACGCTGGATCCTTAACTCTCTGAGCGAGGTCAGGGATCGAACCACAACCTCATGGTTCCTAGTCGGGTTTGTTTCCGCTGTACCACGACGGGAACTCCAGACCACGTGGGATTCTTACGGAGGTGACTGCTCACTGACCACAGGCCAAGTGTCCCGCTCACTCCGATACCCTGGTAGCCAAATGCAAAACGTTTGGGGGAGTCTAGAGGGAGACTTGGTAAGGGAATAAAACCAGATGGCTCATCCGGAGTCAAACCCTTGTCCTTGGTGACGTAAGCACAGATGAGTCACAGCCAGGGATGGCTGGAGTGTGTGCAGCAGCTCAGTCTTTGGGCTGGAGTTCTAATGGTCCTGGCAGAAGCTTCGTCACTGTGAAGTTCCTGAATCTGTTTGCTCATCTGTTCACTGGAAGCTTATTGAAGGGGAAACACGTAAGCAGAGGACTTCTTATAGATCCCAGATGGTAGAAGAGCTGCGTCCTGGGGACCGGGTGAGCATGAAGGAAGAGCCATGGGCTCTGGAAAATCTGGGATGTGTTGGGGAAACACCCGTCCTGAGTTGCTCTGTTATCAAATGAATCTGGAAAACACTCCACGGTGCACACTTCCATTCTTTTTTTTTTTTTTTGTCTTTTTGCCTTTTATCTAGAGCCGCACCCGCGGCATATGGAGGTTCCCAGGCTAGGGGTCTAACAGGAGCTGTAGCCGCCGGCCTTCGCCACAGCCACAGCAACGCAGGATCCCAGCCGCTTCTGCAACCTTCACCACAGCTCACGGCAACGCCGGATCCTTAACCCGCTGAGCAAGGCCAGGGATCGAACCCGCAACCTCAGGGTTCTTAGTCGGATTCGTTAACCACTGAGCCACGAAGGGAACTCCCACACTTCCATTCTAAAGGCTCTGAGAAGTTCTGTAGTAAAAACATCTCTTTGACCTTGTATAACCTGGTAAGTCTGATATATACAGGGCCCCGTTTCCACCTATCACTTATCGACGTCCTACTGAACACTGTGTGAGAAATGGCATTGCAGCCTCTCTGCTCTGGGAGGACATTCCAGTGATTCAGAGAAAAATTCACCTGACTTTGTGTTAACACGGTTTGAGAGGCTTACAGAATTGTGTATGTGCGCATGCTTTGTGTGTGTGTGTGTGTGTGTGTGTGTGTGTGTGCGTGTGTGCGCGTGCGCTCTGTGGGTGTGCTAGAGAAGGGCCCCGGGCAGGTGGCTCCTATTGAAGTTGGCCTGTCTGCATTCCTGCTGCCTTTGTGCTTTTGGAGAAGGCTTTTGTCTTGGCTTGAGTGTGCTGAATAGCAGTTACATCTGTCATGCCTGGGAAGCGGCAGTGTGCAGCGTGGGGGCACGGGCCGTGAGCAGACACCCCGGCTTGAGGCCCAGGCTGCTGAGGGCTCCTCGCTGTCGGTGAAGGGAGGGGCTGGCGACCTGGAGGCAGCTGCTTGCTAGTCCTGGAGTGTAGGGGCGCAGGGCTTGGGAGGCCCTCATCTCTGGGCCTCCTCCTTGGCCGATGGGGGGTGGGGGCGATAGTGTTGAACCTTGAGGTGGCAGCCAGGTTATGAAGCAGGTGCACTGGTTGTTTTCTCCCCTCCCCACCAACTAACGGGCATCTGGATGGTGGAGACCAAGGTGAAAAGGAACCGGGCTCTCCATCACCCAGGGGAACTGAGATGAAGGCATTTGGGGCTACCTAAAGGAAGAATCCATTTTTCTTTTTTTTGTCCACGCCCGTGGACAGCAATCGAACCTGTGCCACAGCAGTGACCCAAGCTGCTGCAGTGACACCACCGGATCCTTAACCCGCTGTGCCACGAGAGAACTCCCAAAGGAAGAATTCAGAATTGGGAAGTGGATTTGCTAAAGTTGGTGGAATTTTAAAATTCAAGAGTCCCAGCTGGAGTGGTTTTCCGACCGTTGGTGACAGGAGGTGATGTCAGTGGGCGCCCCCGGGGCTGGCTCCGAGGAAGGTCTGGGTGGCCTCACTGTGTTCTGCACTTGGAACAAGCCCCAGCCCAGGGAGCTGTGGAGCCCGCCGCAGGGCCCTGCGCCCTCCTGGTGCAGCTTGGCCAGGAGGCCATGGTTCTTTTTTTTTTTTTTTTTGTCTTTTTTTGGTCATTTTAGGGCTGCACCCGTGGCATGTGGAAGTTCCCAGGCTAGAGGTCTAATCGGAGCTACCGCTGCCAGCCTACACCACAGCCACAGCAACGCGGGATCTGAGCCGCGTCTGTGACCTACACAGCTCACTGCAGTGCCGGATCCTTAATCCACTGAGCAAGGCCAGGGATCGAACCCACAACCTCATGGTTCTTAGTCGGATTTGTTTCCGCCGCTCCACGACAGGAACTCTGAGGCCATGGTTCTTTACAGGGACATCAGCCGCTGAGGGAAAAGGAGGTGTTGATGGGAATCGGGAGACTCCTGGGGGTTATCCACTTCCCACGCAGGTAGAGCTGAGGATGGTGAAGGCAGGCCCAGGATTTCCTGTCTGCTCGCATGTCTGTGTGTGCTTTTATTTTTCACATTGTGTTTCCTTTTCTGACTTTCCCAGGGGGTGGGGCATCAGCCGACTGTCCTCAGGAATGCGGGTGAGCTGTCCCCCGCCTCCCAGCCTCTCTGGCCATCTCCCTGCCTTTCCTCAGCCATAGCCGCAGCGGCCTGGCGTCGCTCAGATGGGGGAGGAGCAGACCCGGTCCCTCGGGTGGCTGCCTGTGTCGGTGGAGAAGGCGCAGATGCTGCCCCCGGTCCCCCCTGCACAGGAAGTCTGGGTGGGCCGGGCTTTGGTTTGGGAAGCAGGAGTCTTAGCTGCTGCTGCCAACTGGGGTTATGTTCGCAGACTCCCAGGCTCCGGCGTGCCCAGAGGGACCAGCACAACTCTGACCCCCGAAGGCTGGTGGCTCCCAGGGAGGGGGGCCCCCGGCCAGGACGCTCTGAGCGAACTTGAGGTGGATGAGGCTGGGCAGTGGAGAGAAGGCACGGCTCCTCCCTTCCACGTGGTGGACCTGGACGCGTCACCACTGCTGGGAATACGCCCAGGCCACTTCTAGGCAGATTGGTCATTATGCAAATCCTTTCTTACCCCAGGCCGGAGCTTTCTTTGGTCAGAAGGATCTTCAGAGGCGTTCTTCCCAGGTTCTGGCCACGAGGATGGCCAAGGGAGGGGCAGGGCAGTGCCTGAGCCCCACCCCTCCAGTCTCCCTCTTGCCGTCCCTTCGCCTTGTCCCCCTGTCTTCACCTGATTCTAGCCTGGTGCGTCTTGGGCATGGATTGGGGGAGGGGTGGCACCCCACGGCCCTGGTTCCTCTTTCCCACAGGTCTTAGCCCCGTTGGGTCCCCATTTCCTGTCATGGCCGCCCTTGCAGCTGGGACACATCTGGACCTGGACGGGGTGTCCCGTTGTCCCGTGTAACGAGAATTCTAGATTTCCCCTCATGACTGGTCACAGTTAGTTATTCCATGGGAGGAGTGGGATTTCTCCCACCCTTAGGTGCTCCAGAAACTTCCTCCAGGCCCCCACTGGAGTCTGCACCTCGAAACAGCCTGCCCCCACCCCCTCCCCCAAGGAGAAAGGCGGGAAGGAAGTCCTGCCAAGAAGCTGGTTTTTGGTTTGTGAGGTAACGGTCTTCGGTTTGAGAAACACAGACACCTTCCCCTCTCCTTTAAGATCTGAGGCCAGAAGCACTAGATTCTCTGGTTTCCAGGGAAACCAGGGTGGCTAAGGGAGAGCAAGAAGGGTCTGGTTATAGGCTCTGAAATCGAAGAGGGGCTCCTGGGTCCCAGAGCTATTCCAGAGACTCTGCGTGGTCTGCTCGGGACCCTGGGTTGTAGCCGTCACTGTCACTAGCCAGCTTTGGGACCTTGACTCATGCCTTAGGCTTTCCGCATCCTAGTTTCCATGTGCCTGAAATGAGAATCATGTCAGCTCCACCTGGACTGTGGCTTTCAAGGGCTATGGACTATGTACTAATTACGCATATTTTCAGTTGTGTTACTTAAGCTAAGGAAGAGGGAATCATGTCAGAGAATTTAATGTCAGAAGAAGTCTTCGACCTCAGGTAGGCATATCCTGAACTCCACAGAGGGGGAGACGGGGTGCAGGTGACTCGTGTGCAGATTCTTGGACAGTGGACCGGAAAACTGGGTCTGTCATCTCTTTCTGGCATCTTCTTCTATCACTTGACCACCTCTTGGACACGTGTCCTCAGGGCAGAGAGCTGTAGAGTGGAACTATCATGCTGTAGAAAATCCGACTGTCTTGTATGCAGTCAGATCTAGATGGTCTGTGCCATTGTGGACGGGGAAGTAGCGATAGTCAAGTCATCAAATTATTAACATTGGATTTTTCGAAATATCAGTGATTTTTTTTTTTTTTTTTCCTCTCCAGCAGCTGTGTCTCCTTAATTCTCTTGGGCTTCCGTAACGTTATGTCCTACGTCCCAGGAACCTGCTGTGCGTTGGGGGGCAGGGTGTTCCTTCCTGCTCATTGATTCAGTGTTTGGTGTGGATCATTTACAGAGCGGGTAATTTACATGCAGACAGAGTTAGCTGCACCCAGTCCCTTTTTTTTGAGGACACATGGGTAGGACAGCAACCTCCTTCCTGTGGGAAACTTGCCTGCAGGATGTGGCTGAAGCCATAATTGCACCTCTGCATTCTTCGGCTCCTGTGTGGAGACACGGCTTGCACAGATGCAGTGAATCGTGGACTGTCCTAGCTGGTCACTTTAATGTCTAGGCGAAGGTACCAAGGCCAGAGAGAGGCAGGGCTGGATAGTGATGGAGCTGGTCCCACGGGAACGAGAATTTACGACAGCAGAGGTCTGAGCACCAGCCTCACATGTGCTCCTTCTTGGCCAAGACTGCTTGTCCCCAGGTCAGCTGGGCCTTTTGCAATTTTGCCCTTGAGCGGCCCCTTTGTTGACTGAAACAGTCCCTGTTCTTCCACTTGCTGCTTTCCTCCCATGACCTCCCGGCCGCCTCTTCTGTCTCTTGTGCTCCCTCCTGGCTGTTACCTCCCCCCACCCTCGCTTTTTATTATGAAACACTTGAGATAGGCAGTGTTAGATAGGCAGTGAACTTGAAAGGATTAAAGGATTGTGTAGCGAACACCCCATGTACCCAGTGACCTAGATTCTCCCATGAACGTTATACTCTACTTTCTCACGTCTTTCTCCACCTTTCCTTCTCTCTCTCCATTTATCAGTCTATCTGAGTTTGGGAATGCGTTCCATATAGCAAGTGACAGACAGCAGAATACCTCACCCGTAAACATTTCAGCATACACAGGCACTACTTAGAGTTCGGTATTTGTTCATGGATTTATTTTAGTTATTACTATTATTTTTTTGGTGGTGGTAAAATTTATGTCACAGTGAAAGGCACAGATTTGAAGTGCATCATTTGAGGGGTTCTGATAAACGCTTCCGTCTGTGCAACTCAAACGTCTGTCAAGACAGAGAACAAGGGGAGGGACGGACTGGGGGCGCGGGACCGGCATGTGCACACGGAGGTATACGGAATGACTGGCCAACAGGCACCTGCCGTTGAGCACAGAGACCGCTACCCAGTCTGCTGTGAGAAGCTATGTGGGAAAGGAATCTGAAAAAGAATGGGGGTGTGTGTACATGTCTGGCTGACTTGTGTTGTATAGGACTATTACAGTGTCATAGATCAACTATAGTTCCATGAACCTTTAAAAAGATAAAAAAAAAAAAGAGAACCAGAACAAAAAATGTTTGTTTCCCTAGTAAGTTCCCTCATGCTTCTTCCCAGGCAATCACAATTCTGGTGTTTTTTTTGTTTTTGTTTTTTGTTTTGTTTTTAACCATAGGTTAGTTTTGCCTGTTCTGGAATGCCATGTTCTGGAATGCCATATGAATGGACTAATCATGAATAATTTTTCTAAATTCATCCACCTGGTTGCCTATATTGGTGGTTTGTTTCTTTTTACACAGAGTAATTTTCCATTGTAGGGACGTGATGCAATTTGCTTATCCATTCTCCTTTGGAACGTTTCCAGTTTGGGGCTATGATGAATAAAGCTCCTATGAATGTTCTTGCCTAAGTCTTTTTGTGGACATCGTGTTTTTATTGCTCTCGGGTCAGTACCTAGGAGGCGGATTGCTGGGTCAAAGGAAGCTGTTAATTGTTCCTGAAATAATACCCTGTGCTCTGCACCCAAGATTGTGGGTACCAGAAAGCGTGTTACTGCTCCTGTAGGTTATTCTTTCACTCGGTGTAGGAAACCCCCCTGCCTGAGAGCCTCAGCTTGATCGTTTCCAGGGACAGGGAGCTCACTACCTTATCGGCCCTACTATTGAGGGGAATGCCTTGTGATTTCTGCCTTGGGGAGCCACACGGGACAGGTCTAATAGTCTAGCCCTCCTCCCTGTGACAGCCCTGGAGAAGGTGGGGACTGGTCTCACCTGCAGTCCCTCAGCTGCTCCTTCAGGCTTTCTCGTTTTCAGGATAGTTGTCCCTGTTTATCGACCTGTTTATTTCTCGTGTGACTCGGTTCGTAGACCTTTTATGGACTGGTCGTCGTTCTCCGGAAGCTTATTGCTCTTTTTGCCCAGAAAGCAGCGTATGAAACACTGTTAGTTACAGAACAGTGTTGACACAGGATGCTAGATGTGACCCGAGAGGTGTGGAGCGTGGTCGGATTTGAACTTCTGTCTTGATCTACGTACTTGATCTGTCAGTGAGCGGAAGGTAATGTTAACTTTTTGGCAGCCACATCATGGAGTTGGATCAGATGAGTTAATGTTTATAAAAAATACCGCAAAGCTAAGGTGGCATTAAAGTGCTCATGCAGCTTGAAGTCATTTAGAGCCTCTGATATGTATATAATTTGTCTTTTTAGGGTTGCACCCATGGCATGTGGAGGTTCCCAGGCTAGGGGTTGAATTTGGGCTACAGCTGCCGGCCACGGCAACGCGGGATCCGAGCCATGTCTGCAACCTGCAGCACAGCTCATGGTGGTGCCAGATCCTTAACCCACTGAGCAAGGCCGGGGGTCGAACCTGCGTCCTCATGGATTCTAGTCAGATTCATTTCCGCTGAGCCATGATGGAAACTCCTAGAGCCCCTGCTATTAATAGCATCAGTTGTGTAATTTCTGCTTGCCGTCATCTCATTGAATCTTTGTCACCTTTTATGAGAAAGGTGCTGTTAAAAAGAACTTAATAAAAACTGTTGGGTTTAAAACGGAGTTTGTTAGCTTTGGGGCTCTTGATCGTTTGGATCAGGTAATTCTTTGTTGGGGGCATTGCCCTGTGCTTCTCAGGGACTAGCATCCTTGGCGTAAGGATCCCTGTGCAGCCCTTTCCGTGCCCACCCCCCAACCCCCGCCACCGCAAGGTGCGACCATCAAAAGTGCCTCCAGACATTTTCATATGTCCACTGTGGGGGGAAATCATCTCAGGTTGAGAACCGTTTCCAAGGTGTAGGACTTAGTCATTGAACAAAAAATTAACCCAGCTCTTCCTGAAGGGTAACTGCTGTTACTCTTCAGTAAATTCACTTCCCTCTTATGTCCCTTTTACGGACAGTCCGTGCTTTTCACAGTTACAACATGCATAAATTTCATTTACCGCCGTGTAGTTAAGTCACACCAACAACACGGTTCAAATTCCAGGCGCCCTGGTTGTTAACTCCGAGTAACTGCATAGGGGACAAACTTTGCTACTAGCTGCCCACAGATGACTGTGTACCCGACAGATGTTTGCTATGATCAGTGACCAGTCACATCTGTTCACTCTTTTGGAGTCTGTTGGAGGTGGTCACTGCCCATCTGCTTTTGAGTTGCACACATGCTCAGGAAAGTGTACAGCTGTTGTGTTCCTTCCTTGTTTCCTAGTGATAAACTCTCGGGACATTTTTACAAAAGTGGGTAACCGGAAGAGGAAATTGCCCAACAGTTAATGACATGTCAGCAAAGAAATAAAAAGTGATAATGCTAGAAATTCCATAACTGAGCGTAACTGGGATTATAGCATAAATATCCTATTCTAGGAATGTCGACATTGCCACGGCCTGAGACCGCGCGTGCGGCCAGAGGGACTCGGTGAAGGCAAGCTCATTGACATTGGGGTTGTCACGCAAAGGGTGAAGACATTCTAGAGGAAGTGACACTGGGAAAACTTCACATAGAAGGCACTCTTGGTGGTGTCTTGCAACATTGAAAGTGCGCAGGATAAAATGTTGGAAACTGATCCAAATTTAGAAAGGAGTGTGGCAATTTGCAAAGGCGTGGGAAAGATGCCTGCTCCGTATTGTGTGTTGAACCCCAGGAAGGCACTGTTCAGACTATCCCGGATGAGTTTTTACAAAGAAATAAAATGGCCATTCTCAGTGTCTCTGACATTTTCTAGTTACAGTGTACTAACTAAATATTAGCTTTACTGTTTATTTTAATTGCTCTGTTTATTTATAACTGATCATTAAAAGAGTTTTTAACATTTTGACAAAAATTTCTAAAGGTCATGGAACAATCTCCATTTTTCCCATTGATGATTAAGATTACTTTGCACAGTCATTTGTATGGTTCCAGGTTACTAAGCAAAACAAAGGCTGTCTGTATTTACAAAAGTGTGGGTGAACACACACACACGCACGCTCTCTTCTCGCTCTCTTCTGCTTTTTCAAATTATTGTATAAAAATGAGATCAGACTATATGTATCAATCTGCAGCTTGCCTTTTTAATAGAAGAATATCTCTTTTGGAGAAATTTTGCCTCATTCTATTTCATAATTGCGTGTTATGTAGTGTGCATTGTTGTATGTACCGTAATGTATTTGACCAGTTTTATTTTCTCTCTCCCCCCCTCTTTTTTTTTTTTTCAAACTGTCTGAAACACACTTGACCCTTGAACAGTGTGAAGGTTAGGGGGACTGACCCCCCATGCAGTCAAAAAATCCACGTGTAACTTTGCAGCCTGCCCTCTGTATCTGAAATTCCGCATCCCTGGATTCAGTCACCTGTGGATGCTGTAGAACCGTGGTACATATTTATGGGGGAGAAAAAACGCACTCCAGTGGGACCTGTGCGGTTTAAACCCTTGCTGTTCAAGGGTCAACTGAAATGCTAATGTGAGTGGCTCTGCTGCAAACTATCATTAGCCCCATTTAAGGGCTGGACACAATGAAGATTAAAAAGTGAAATAACTGCCTAAAGTCAGGCAGCTACTAAGCTTAGAGCTAGCTTCAATTTAGGGCGGCCTAATTGCAGGGCCCTTGCTGTTAACAGCAGTGCTTTATAGTTTCTCTTCTAAGTGGCTTTTAACAACAGCACCAGCAACGTCATCGACAAATAATAGTAGAATTTATTGAATTTGGCATCATTCTAAGTGCCAGGTACATTATACTTATTGTTAATTTAACAATAGCCCTATGAGATAGATGCTATTATTATTGCTGTATTACAAGAAGGAAACTGGAGGTATAAGGCTAGGGAACTTCCAGGGTCTCGTGATTAGTTAATGAAGAACCTCGACTCACCCAGGCAGCCTGGCTTCAGAGCCTTTGGTTTTTTTCTTTGCTTTGCTTTTCTTTGCTTTCCCCGCGGCATATGGAGGTTCCCAGGCTAGGGGTCGAATTGGAGCTACAGCTGCCAGCCACAGCCACAGCCACAGCAACACAGAATCTGAGTCGTGTCTGCAACCTACACCACAGCTCACGGCAACGCCAGATCCTTAACCCACTGAGCAAGGCCTGCATCCTCATGGCTACTAGTCGGGTTCGTTAACCGCTGAGCCATGAAGGGAACTCCTAGAGCCTTTGAGCGTGCTCATCATGGATGAGTATGAGTTGTAATGGTCTCTCTTGTCACATGCTATTACAGATGATTTTTTTGAGCCCTAATGTATGGCTTTTTTAGGGGGTTAGTTTTAGCCCGATTTTCACCTACTATGCTCTGTTAAAAACCTGTTATCGTCACTTGCAGATTTGATGGGCTTGCTTGTCTACTGTGTCTTCACCCAGCTTGTTGGTAAAATATTAGCTAAAGCCAAGGCATTCCTTGGTCTGTCACTGGAGGCGTTCTCTAGGCTTAGTCAACAGGCAAAATAATTTGAGTACGGCTGTAATGCCATGTATTAGGCCCAGGATTAGGAATCGAAAGGTGAGCAAGCCATGGTCCTAGCCTCCAAAAGGCACAAGGTCTATACAGCAGGAGGAGTTCCAATCTTGTAAATAATAAGTGCTGGAGTAGGCATAAGGAAAGAGGGCCTGACTCTGCCTGGAAGTCGTCAGGGGGACTTCACACAGGAGATGGCATTGCCCTGCCCTCATTAGATGCAGAGACACAGTCATGACATGGCCTGGCTTGTTGGAGGACAGCGAAGCTCACTGCAGCTTAACTAGAGACAGTGTGTTGGGAGGTGAGGGCAGAGATACTGTGGGGAGGAGCTAGGACAGATCAAGCCAAGGGACATGTGTAAGGAAGAAAATGTCCTGCTGAGATTGGCCTTGCAGAGGCTGATGCAAGTGTATGGGAACAGAGTAAATCTATATCTAGAAATCAGTTAGAAAGCACACAAGAGAAAATGGAACCAAGCAAGCGGCAGCAAGACTAGAAAGGGGGTAGTTCCCGTTGTAGCGCAGTGGAAACGAATCTGACTAGGAACCATGAGGCTGTGGGTTCGATCCCTGGCCTTCCTCAGTGGGTTAAGGATCCGGCGTTGCTGTGAGCTGTGGTGTAGGTCGCAGACGCGGCTCGGATCCCGCGTTGCTGTGGCTGTGGTGTAGGCCGGCAGCTGTAGCTCCGATTGCACCCCTAGCCTGGGAACCTCCATATGCTGTTGGTGCAGCCCTAAAGAGCAAAAAAAAAAAAAAAAAATAAGACTAGAAAGGGGAAGACAGATTTGGGAGATCTTTTCGTAGACAAACTTGGACTGATTCTGTGGGTGAGGGAGGGAGACAGGCTGAGGATGACTGCTTCAAGATTTATATCTGGAGCCTGCCTGCATGGTGATGTCACTGTCACTTACTGGGACTGGGCAGTGAGCGGGAGCAGTGAGTTCAGTTGGTGCATGGTCGGCCTGTCCTAGACCCATTAAATGACACTTTATTATTGGCCATTTGTAACACTTACAAACACTATCAAAATGCTTTGTCATCTCACCCTCTCTCTCTCTGTCATCCTAAAGGTCTGGCAGGAGACTTGTCCATCTAGGTTGTAGAAGGCAAGACCCTTGTGCCTGTTATTTCCTTGGTCTGTAATCTAGAAACGCTGCTAGAAAAGGAAGCAAGACCTGTGTGCCGCTGCTCCTCGCGGGCCAGGCTGGGTTGTGACGGTCCAGCTCAGGATCTGCTCTAGAGCTTCGCCAGAGACTGATGTGACATGAAGTGGTCCTTACTAACAATTCTGTGTACATATTGTTTCTTTTTTCCTTGACTTATTTCCTTCTCTAAACTCCTTAACTCCTGAATGTAGAGTCTGGTGCCTGCAGCAGAGTGGGTACTGAGGGAATGCTAGCTGCCAAAAAGCAGGACATTGCCGGTTCTCCCCATGTCCCCTGAGTGATGGCCACCAGTGGTTTGGGAATCAGACCTGCAGGTTCCTTCTGCATCCTGGATGTGATGATTCTTCTTCTTCCTTTTTTTTGGGGGGGGGTCTTTTTGTCATATGGCATATGGAGGTTCCCAGGCTAGGGGTCCAATCAGAGCTATAGCCGCCGGTCTATGCCAGAGCCACGGCAACGTGGAATCCAAGCTGCGTCTGTGATCTGTAGCTCACGGCAATGTCGGATCGTTACCCCACTGAGCGAGGCCAGGGATCGAACCTGCGTCCTCATGAATGCTAGTCAGGTGCGCTAACCGCTGAGCCACGACGGGAACTGCTGGCTGTGATTCTTCTGAGACTGGCTTCGTCTACTTACTCATCCTTGAGTGAGTTCTTGGGCGAGCTTGGATTGGAGGTTTCCCTTAAGTATGTTCCAGTTTGAGGAACATTCTCCTTCATAGAAAAGGTGGAACACACTGGCAATGAACATCCCCCCTTCTCTGTCCCCTGAGTAGATCAGAGCCTCTCTCCCCACGAAGGGCTCACTTTCTCCCTGGTTCTTCTTACAGCTTTGAGTGGAACTTTAAGACGGATTTCTAGTAAATCTTGCATTTCACCAGCTCTGTCATGCTGTCTTAAGAGCCCACCCCGCTCTCTCTGGGTCTGTCCTGGGTGTGGGCAGTTGCTTGTGTCTCCGGACACGTGCACAGATGCCCTGTGCTGTTGGCCTTGGGCCCACCTTGCCATTGGCGGCTGTTTCCACGTGGTTCCTTTTTCAGGGATAATCTTGCTTTAGATCAGAATCTCCTTGTCTCTCACAGTGCGTTCCCTTTGGGGGATCTCTGCTCACACCGTGCCTTGGTCTCAGTGTCTCAATACTGGTTTTCTGGAGGTTTAGACTAAACAATTGTTTTTGTCCCTGGACTTTTTCTTCCCTCCTTTGAACTCTGAGATGACAAGGTTGCTTCTTCCCAGTGTGGTATTCTTGTTGTTCTTGTTGGTTTTGATCTTTAAGTTTCTCTTTCTCTCCATTTTTTTTTCTTGGTTCTTTTTGGGACCACACCTGCGACAAATGGAAGTTCCCAGGCGAGGGGCTGAATCGGAGCTGCAGCTGCCGACTGCAACACAGCCACGGCAACACTGGGTCTGAGCTGCACCTGCAACCCACACCGCAGCTTATGGCAACGCTGGATCCTTAGCCCTCTGAGCAAGGACAGGGATTGAACCCTCATTCTCATGGGCTTTATGTCGGGTTCTTAACCTGCTGTGCCACAACGGCAACTCCGTTTTTTTTTTTCATTTTTTCTTTCTCTATTTTGGCCATGCCCTCAACATGTGGAAGTTCCTGGGTCAGGGACTGAACCCATACCACAGCAGCAACATGAACTGCTGCAGTGACAATACCAGATCCTTAACCCACAAGGGAACTCTTTTTAAAGCATAATTTGCTAGCCTTTGGTTCCTGATCAGAACTGAGTTCTGGGTTAGCAGTTCCCTTCTTGCGTCTTCGGCCGTGTGAGGCGTGAACTCTTCAGCTAAGGCACGACAAATTTATCAGGTGCCCTGTTCTTAGCAGAAAAAAGACATATATGTCCGATGTCCTTATGCTCATGGTGGGTGATTTGAGCTCTGTCCTGCATCTGGGCTATTTTGCTGTGTAGGAAAGAGTGGTTCCTCTTCTATCCTCCATGTGTTACCACAATAACTGCCCAACTTCTTGTTCTTTTTCCTTCTCTCTTCGCCCAGCTGTCCCCCTGTCTTGAGCGCATGGAACTGTGGGATTGTATTAGGGGTGAAGTGTGTGTGCGCGTGTGTGTGTGTGTGTGTGTGTGTATGACTCTCTTGATTTTAAGACCCTACTCCTCTACTTTCTCTCTCAACTCCCTCCACCTTTCGTTACACCTGTTGATTGAGATGCACATGCTTTGAATCTCATTCCACCAAAGTGGGGTGATGAAGAAGAGATGGCATTTATCGCGTCCAGTTAAAACTTTGTATTTGCTTTGTCGGTTGTCCAGGGTCAAATTGATGAGGGCCATGTGTTGACCAGAGCAGAACTTGTCATCTCCTTCTGTCTTAATTTTTCTTGATAGCGTGTCCATCTATATGGATTTTGTAAAGCCAAACATATCTGCGACAAAGAATGTGGCATTTTTCTCCCTGCCACTCAGCTTACAGACAACCTGAAGCGTTTAGTGTGTTTATTAGTGTGTTTCCTTCCTACCTGCACCTCCCCTGTGTCCTGGGGAGAGAAGACACCTTGTATCCTGTTGTAAGCAACGGGCCTGTGGAGTTGTTCTGATACGCAGTCTGCCCATCTCATCAGTGTGTGTCTGTCGCAGCTCCCCCTGCGTTAAGCTCTTGCTGGGCCTGGCAGATGCAGAGATAAACGGGGCCGGCCAGCAAATAGAGCAGGAAAAAAAAGAACCTGGAGGTGACAGTCTGAATTGGGTTGAATCCTGGCTCTGTCAGTGACTAGCCCTGTGATCCTGGGCACGTTACCCCTGCAGCCCTGGTTGCACACCTGTAAATGGAGTCAGCAGTTGACTCAATTCCAGAGGCCTGTTAGGAGGCTTAAATATAGCATATTTTCTATATATAAAGTGCACCTGACACATGGTATAGTATACATGCAAATTCCTCTTTCTCTTTCAAAATCCTAATCATCTGCTGGAAGACACAGAAATATCTGTGTCCCCCAGCCTTTCAGTTTCCTCCCCAAGACTTGAGGGTGGTGACATGGTCGCTGTGTGCAGGGCTCACTTCCATGTAAGGCACAAATGGTTAGCAGTGCAGGTCTGGACCTCAGCCTGTTCTTTATCGTGTTTGGGTTCTATTCTCCGGGAAGATGCCAGGCCTTTCCATCACCTGGGTTATTCTCATCTCCTGAGTTCCAGCCGGCCCTTCTTCCCTCAGCCCACCTCACCCAGCGGCTGGCCTGGGGCCTCTGGATCCACTCACCTCCCGCTCTAATAGGAAGGTTGGCTTGCTCTGGACACTCAGGCTGGGGTGGGGGGGGCAAATATAAGACTGAAGCATACTGCACCTTGGAATCCTTAGGTTTTATTTTACTATTAGTTTTTGTCTTTTTAGGGCCTCACCATGGCATATGGAGGTGCCCAGGCAGGCTAGGGGTCGAATCAGGGCTGTAGCTGCCGGCCTACGCCACAGCCACAGCAATGTCAGATCCGAGCCACGTCTGCAACCTACACCACAGCTCACGACAACACCGGATCCTTAACCCACTGAGTGGGGCCAGGGACCGAACCTCTGTCCTCATGGATACTGGGTCAGGTTCGTTTCTGCTGAGCTACGATGGGAACTCCCCTGGACTTAGAGAAGAAATCCAAACAGATAGATGTTAGAGATCCCAGCTATACAGAGAGATATAAAAGGAAAAAGAAAAAGGAAAAACATGGAAAAGTACAAGCTTTTCTTTAGTACCTAATTCTCTTGTGGCCAACACTGTAGATATTTTTTCTTGGGGGGGCGTTGGGGGGATACCGCCAGAAAAATATTAAGCATCCACAGGTCTGTGTATCTTCTCCCCTCTGGCTTAAACAAAACAAAACGAAATGACAGTAACAAAACCACCCAAATGGTATGTTTCATATTCCATTTAGCACCTGTTTATTTTTGGAAATTTAAAGAACACGGAAAGGAAAATGTTACCTGTATCACCATCTTTTATGAATAACCACTAATGAACCTTTTGGGGTGTGCGCTTGTCTTTGTGAATGTACGTTAGACGTTATTTAAGTTATATGAATGCCTCCTTATCCAAAAAAGCTAGAGTATAAATAGAAAAGCCAGAGTATCCGTCATCATCCTGTTCTTTGTCTGGGTTCCCATTTATTCACACCTGAGTCCCCACCCGCGCCAGTGGCAGGTGTGGCCCTGCCTCTGTCTCTGGGCTGTTGCACAGACGGGCTGCCGTGTATCCAACCAGCTCCTCAGTGGGAGGCGTTTAGGTTCTGGCCATCTTTTTGCTCTTAAGTTGCTTTAGGAACGTATTTGTAGGATGACTTCCTAGCTAAGTCATTACTGGGTCCAAGGTTTTGAATGTTTACAATTTTGAGAAATAGGGGTCCCACATTTACGAGTGAACGCCTTTTCCTCAAGAATTTTTCATAAACATAGGAGTTTTCTTTTATTTTGCTTTTGTTCAAACATTTAAAAGAAAATTGCCATCTTGGTGAAATTATTGTTATTGTTTTCATAAACATTTCTCTCTCTCTCTCTCTCTCTGACTGCGCCCGCGGCATGTGCAAGTTCCTGGGCCAGGGTTCGAACCCACACCACAGCGGCCACCCCAGCTGCTGCAGTGACAATGCCTGATCCTTAACCCACTGCTCCACAAGAGCGCACCTAGACATGTCTCTTTTAAGGAGTTGTGTTGAGCATCTTCCGTTTGGCCACGTGTGTTTCTTTTTCTTTGAACGACCTCTTCTTATTCTGTGGCCGTCTTTATACTGGATTTTTAATCTTTTTTTAAATTTAATTTTATTGGAGTATAGTTGACTTGCAATGTTGTATTAGTGTCAGGTGTGCAGCAAAGTGAATGAGTCATAATGTAAATATGTCCATTCTTTTTTTCATTAGGTCATCACAAACTATTGAATAGATTTTCCTGTGCTGAAGTAGGTTCTCATTAATCGTCTGTTTTACGCAGTAGTGTGTGTGCAGGTTATTCCCACCCTCGCGCTTCTTCCGTCCCCCGACAGTTTCATCTGTGGTAACCGTAAGATTTGTTTTGAAATCCGTAAGTTTGTTTATGTTTTATAAATAAGTTCTTTTGGATCATTTTTATTAAATTCCACACATAAGTGATCTTATGTGATAGTTTTCTTTGTCTGACTTTTCACTCAGTAGTGATCATCTCTAGGTCCATCCATGTTGCTGCAAATTGCGTTATTTAATTCTTTTTATGGCTGAATAATATTCCATTGTATATATGAGCCACATCTTCTCTATCCATTCCTCTGTCTGGATTATTAATCTTTTGCAGCTGATTTGCCAGAGTTAACTTTTTATCCCTCATGTGTTGCTGATATTTTTTAAAAAATTGGTCACTTACAGCGTGACTTCTAAACCTCTTGTCTTTTTGCTGAAGCTCTGTCCTTTGTGGCTGCCCAGGGAAGGTCCTGGACAGTGAGGGCCAGGGTGGGGACCGCAGGGAGGGTTGCGCTCCCCTTCTGGGCAGTGTGGTGCCGTGTTTTAAAAAGTTTGGGGCAGCTCCCTGGTGGCCTAGTGGGTTAAGGGTCTGATGCTGTCACTGCTGTGGTGTGGGTTCGACCCCTGGTCCTGGAACTTCACGTGCCACAGGCTTGACCAAAAAATAAGTAAAAAATAAAAGGCTTTCGGTACTGGATTCTCCTTTGTAAGTTTTAGCCTTGTCTTGGGTCGGGGTTTATCCCCATCCCATTAGTGAAAAATCCATAAACAAATAGAAAACCTGTTTTACACCCCAACCAAATGTTCAGGAGTGTATGCATCAGGATGAAAGACCCAGATGATGTACTCCTGTGTGTCTTTCATTTCAGCATTCTTCTGAGATTTAAAAAATCTGCTGTTAGATTTATGTTTACATCACTTTCTAGGAAAGAACCCTCAGTTGCTCCTCTCTGAGCTTTGCAGAGGTTCCAAATGGGACATACTCTTTCTCCTGACCATTGATGTAGAGGAAAGCCATCGTTTCCATCAAGATTTGTTAGGTCTTTTTTTTTTGTCTTTTTTTGTCTTTTTAGGGCATGTGGAGATTCCCAGGCTAGGGGTCGAATGGGAGCTACAGCTGCCGGCCACGGCCACAGCCACGCCGGACCCTTAACCTACTGAGCGAGGTCTCATGGATACCAGTCAGATTGCTTTCCACTGAGCCACGACGGGAACTCCCAATATTTGTTCTGTCTTATGTTCCGGAGCTGGGCTAGATCACAAGAGACATGTGACACCTGTCTCTAGCCTTTCAGGGTTCTTTTTAATTCGGAGGATAGAAGACATCCTCAGCACCCCTGCTGCTTTTACGGCAGCAGCTAATTTATGTCCTTTGCAGCACAAATCACACTATGTAAATAAAAATCTAAAAAAATTCCTCGTTTATTGTGTGCTTCCTGTGTTAAAATATAAGTTCCACAGGGGCATAGGCCATGTTTGTCCTATTCTCTGTTATATCCTACATCTTCCGAATCAGCAGGTGGCATGTGTCGGGCGTTGCCGGGAGCTGTGGTGTAGGTCAGACGTGGCTCGGATCCCACGTTGCTGTGGCTGTGGTGTAGGCCAGTGGCTACAGCTCAGATTCGACTCCTAGCCTGGGAGCCTTCCTATGCTGTGGGTGTGGTCCTAACAAGACAAAAAAAAAAAAAAAGGAAAAGGTATATATGCTAATTGTAAATCACCTAGGAAATAAAGAGATAATAAAGAAAATGAAGACACCTGTAGTCCAGTCTTTCAGATATGTACTTATTAACATGTTAGTAACATTTTACTGTTACCACACCCTTCCTGTTTTGTGTGTTTACACACATCCATATACTATAGCCATCTGTGTACAGACACACGCACACTAATAGGAATATACATATAGAACTGTACTGTGCGTACGCTTTGCAGCTTGTTTCTTTACTATCAGATAAATTTAAGGAAACTTCAGCTGGGGATTTGTGCTGCGAAAGAAAAAAAGTGCTACCACCATTAATGATGGTGGTGACCGAGACACTGAGAATTCGTTTCTCATTAAACATTTTTCTGAAACATCATTTTTTAAATTATTTATTTATTGCCTTTTTTTTTTTTTTTTTTTAATGGAGGTTCCCATTTAAATTGGAGCTACAGCTGCAGGCCACAGTCACAGCCACAGCAACGCGGGATCCGAGCCGCGTCTGCGATCTGCACCACAGCTCAAGGCAACGCCGGATCCTTAACCCACTGAGCAAGGCCAGGGATCGAACCTGCGTCCTCACGGATGCTAGTCAGATTCCTTTCCGTTGACCCATGTTGGAAACTCCTAAAACATCATTTTAAGGATTGAAGACTATATAGATAAACCCTTTTGGAAAAAGCAATCTCTGTTGCTTGTTGATAGACATTTGGTTTCTGGCCATTTCTAGTTAAGGTAAACAACTCTCGGAATATATTTAGCCTTAAAGCCCCATCTGTGATTAGTGCCAAGGGGTAAAAATTCTAAAATTCTACAGTTCTGGAATTTTAAGGTTAAATGGTTGGTTTGCACTTCCAGGTCTAGGGACGTTTGCAGCCCATGTTCTTGGTTGTAGGTGTCATGGACAGTCTTGGGCAGATGTGCCCGCTGCCTTGCCAGGGGGTGGTGGGCAGGGGGCTTTGGGAGCGGTGAGAGTGGGCTCCGGATTCCAGCCCTGCCCAAGACACCGGGCTCAGAGGCCTGGGACGAATCCCTTAGCTTCTCTGAGCCCGTGGGGTTTTTCCTCATTTATGAAATAGGATGCGGCTTTCAGGGATGTGTGTGGGGGCTGCTGCTGGATGCGCTTAGCAGGTATTTAACCCGGAGCGCTCCTAGGAAGTGGGGGCTTCCCTTCCCTGCTCCTCTGGGTCCTCAAGGCTGCTGCCTGCTGGCTGCCAGCTCTCTGCTAAGGCGCTTGCGGGGCTCCGTCCCCCAGCATGTGCTCATTGTCCCTCTCCTTCCTCGTTTCTTCTGGCACCCAGGTCAGCTTCCTCTGCGCCCAAGGGAGGGCAGCGGGTGGGCCTGGGGAGCTGGTTGTGGGTGCCCCCATGCTGGGAGTGCAGAGGAGGTCTTGTTTACCAGCTTGCACCACACACCGACACAGACACGCTTGGGGCCCCAGACTTCTGCATCACTCTCGGCAGTGACTCGGTCTTGGGAAGGGATGGATGGCTTCCTTCTCTCAGGACAGCGCCCCCCCCTCGCCCCCTCGCCCAGCTGTCCAATGTAGGTGTCGTAGGGAGACTTGAGGCTAGGGTTCCGAAGCCCACTTCCCTGCCAGCATCCTGGGTCCCTCTCCGTCCAGCGCCTTGGAGCTAATAATAGCACTTCAGATGAGATACGACGGAGCAGGATCCCAGCTGCCCACCCCAGTGAGACCCTGGCACAGGGGGAGTTTCGGGGGCAGAAAAGTAATCGCAAACACCAATCAGTGCTGACTATGTGCCAAGCACCGCTCTTAGTAATTTCTACAAGGTACTGTGTACTAACTCACTTAATAACTCAGGTACTCTCAGCCTCTATAACACATAAGGAAACTGAGGCACAAGGGGATTAAAAACCTCCCCAAGTTCACACACTTGGTACGCGGCCGAGCTTGTGAAGGAGATGGTCCCTTGAGAGCTGGAGTTCATTCCATCCTGTCTTATCCTCAGGCCTGCCCTCTTCTCTCCTTTTCTCTGGCTCATCTGGGCTTAGGATGCTGGCTCCTTCCGAGTCCTTCATGTGGCCCCATGCCGGAGGATTTGGTGGCGGGGATGAGGGGACTTTCCTCTTGCCTTCAGTTTCTGGCAAAGGTAGACAGGCCTGGAACAGTATTTTTTAAGAAAAATTTACAAAATCACGGAGTTCCCGTTGTGGCTCAGCGGAAACCAATCCGACTAGGAACCATGAGGTTGCGGGTTCCATCCCTGGCCTCGCTCAGTGGGTTAAGGATCCTGCGTTGCCGTGAGCTGTGGTGTAGGCCGGCAGCTGTGGCTCCGATTCGATCCTTAGCCTGGGAACCTCCACATGCCGCAGGTGTGACCCTAAAACGACAAAAAACAAAAAAATTAAAAAAAAATAAAATTTATAAAATCACAGCCATGTGATTCAGTTGTACATACACATATTTATATATATATATATATTTTTTTTTTCCTTTTCCAGATTCTTTTCCATTGTAGGATACTGAATATACTTCCCTGTGCTATACAGGAGGCCCTTGTTTTTTTATTTTTCATCTGTTTTACATATAGTAGTTTGTATCTGCTAATCCCAGACTCCTAATTTGTCCCTGCTCCTCCCCCTCGTAACTATACATTTGTTTTCTATGTCTGTGAATCTATTTCTGTTTTGTAAATAAGTTCACGTATATAATTTTTCTTAGATTCCACATATAAGTGACTTGTTTTTCCCTGTTTGATTTACTTCACTTAGTATGATCATCTCTAGGCCCATCCATGTTGCTGCAAATGGCACGATCCCATTCTTTTTTATGGCTAAGTAATATTCCATTGTATGTAGATGTACCACCTCTTCTTTATCCATTCATTTGTCGACCGCATTTAGGTGGTATCCCTGTCTTGGCTCTCGTAGGTAATGCTGCAGTGAACATTGGGGTGCACGCATCTTTTTAAATTCGAGTTTTCATCTTTTCTGGATATCTGCCCAGGAGTGGGCTTGCTGGATCGTATGGTACTGGAACAGTATTTTGGGGCACTCCCTCACCTCCCTCATTGCCACTGTCACCCAGGAGGTTCTTCCCCAGGCAGTGGGCTCTGTGGTCTGGTCCCTGACCCCGGCCACACTTGACATGTCGGTGACCTTGCCTATACTGCATGGCAGTCTAGCACAGACAACAGTTAACCTTTTCTAGAGAGCAAGGAATTTCAGACACAAACTGTGGGGTGGGGAGTGGGCCCAGGCAGGTCACAGTAGTCATTCCAGGCTTAGCATGAGTTGAAGATATTTTACAATCCCTTTTAGGCATTCTTTGTCTCAGGCCTCTGGCTTTCTGTTGGGAAGACCCTTCCTTCCTCCAGACGTGGGCCCTTTGTCCCCCCCCCCCTCCCCCCACCTTTGTCCTGGCCAGAGAGGTAGTTGCCTTTCTCACGTGACTCTTGTGGCTTCTGGTTGAACCTGCCTTGGACCTCTGCTGGTGGCCCCTGGCCGCAGCCCAGGAATCCGGTTTTGTCTCCCTGACTCTTCCCTGCCTTGGAACTCAGTGTCTCCCCTGCTGTTCTTTACTTAGCCCGGTACTCCAGCTTAGCGCATTCTTGCCTTCCTCTGTCCGGCTCCCACACCCCACAGCTGTCCACACAGCCCCTTTGGCTCTTCACGGTTCTGCCCCCGTGACATCAGCCAGCCTGTCTGTCTGACCGAGTTGAAGGTCTTGCTTTCATGTGTGCGAGCTGGTTTTCATAGCCGTTCGGGGATCGCTGATAAACACACATCAATGGGAATGGCTGCCAATGGGAAGTTCTTATTATGTTTCTCTTAGAATTTTAAGATCCTGTTCTTTCCAGTTTACTGATTTTGCTAAATTGAGTCCAGTTTTAACAGTCGAGAAAGCCCTCTTCAGGAAGGCGGACTGGCTTGCCTGACACAAGCCGGGACGTGCAGAACCAGGATGCCAGTTGTGTGCGATGCCCAAGGCAGGTCTGCTGTACTAGGTCAGTCTGGCTCCTCCAGCAGGTGAGGAATTGTGTGTAAATAAGCTTGGAGGGGCGTGTGACCCCAGGCTTATCTGGCTGCAGGGTTTTCTTTTGTTTAATGCCACACCTGTCTAAGGCAGAGAGAGCTAGTGGAACCCGGAGTGGAACCTGGAGTGCGTGCTCTGAGCTTAGGAGGGGCTGAGGAGCATGCACTGGGGTTTGGGCCTTGGTGCGTCCTCACTTAGCACAGCTGTGGTGGGCTAGAGCTCGGAGCTGGTCTCCAGGCGGTGGTCACGAGGCTGCAGAGAGAAACGCAGCCTGCAGTCTTGCTGGTGGCTTGCATATATCAGGGTGTCTTGGTTATATCAGGGTGTTCCAGCCTCAGCTCAGAGGTGACGGAGAGGGCCCCTGTGCTGTGGCAGTTATGCTGCTGGTTTGCAGTGGTGAGTGCCTTTCTGATAACAAAGCACTCTTATTTTTTATTTCATTAGATACTTGGAATGGCTCTGTGAAGGAAGCGGTTAGGCAGGTATTATATAACCCTAACTTAAAAATGTGGAGCAGGCTCGGGAAGACCATGGCCTTTCCACGGCTTTGCAACCAGAAATTGATAAATTCCAGTTCCAGGCCGGAGTCTCTTCTGATCTTAGAGCTTCTGAGTCCATTCGACAACTTTTGATTCTTCCTCTTAGCTTCAATTCCTATGTGCCTGTAGGGGGCAATAGAGGTCTTTCTTTTCTGGCTGCTCTGAGAACTTTCGCTCTTGAACTCTTTGAACTTATCAGTCTTACAGCACACTCTCTTGCTGGATTGTAAGCACTTTCTTATAACCTCATGCCCCTGCTCCGTCCGAGTTCTCAGATTGGCACTCTTCTGTTTGGCCTTGACAC
The DNA here is from genome assembly GCA_004024745.2 of Catagonus wagneri. Lineage (NCBI taxonomy): Eukaryota > Metazoa > Chordata > Mammalia > Artiodactyla > Tayassuidae > Catagonus > Catagonus wagneri. The sequence goes on along the minus strand of PVHT020000010.1, from coordinate 2,932,033 downwards.
CTAACACTATGTGTGGCTAGGAGGAGGTTGATAAATGTTTGTTGAACTGAATTACATGCAAATGAAATCGGCCAGCATCTCCTCTTGCTCCGCTTAGAGGATGGGAAAGGAAGATGAACCTTTGTTTCCGTCCATCCAACAACAACAAATGAATGAAGTTGAGTGGCAAAACTCAGGACCTGTGCGGTGTCCTTAGATGGCCACCAGGTGGCAGTGTGAGCCCACGGCGACCTTGTCTCTGCCTGCTCCCTAGGAGACAATTATCTGAGCACCTGTTGAGGGATGGCCTCTGCAGAGCTAGTTTGCCTTTGGTAATCTGAGACTGACTGGCTTAGACTAGTTAAGACTCGGCCACTGAGGCAGGCAAGGGATCTAGGCTCCTTTAATATTCCTTGCCATCTGAGTTCCCGTTGTGGCTCAGTGGTTAATGAATCGGACTAGGAACCATGAGGTTGTGGGTTCGATCCCCAGACTCGCTCAGTGGGTTAAGGATCTGGCGTTGCCCTGTGCTGTGGTGTAGGTCGCAGACACAGCTCGGATCCTGCGTTACTGGCTGTGGCATCAGCCGGCGGCTACAGCTCCAATTAGACCCCTAGCCTGGGAACCTCCATATGGCCGCGGGTGCGGCCCTAGAAAAGACAAAAAATAAGAAAAAAAACAAAAACAGGAATATCCCTTGCCATCTGGTCCACGGAAGAAGCACGGACAGGAACAAGGCTCATGAGTTAATACCTTGCTCAGAGTTGTAGATCTAGTAAGAACCAGGGTTCAGATCGCATCGGGCTGACTCCCAAGGCCATGTGTTGGTTGGTTGGAAGGACATAGCTCCAGATTTGGGGTGCGGGTTTAGGGGTCTTGGAGGTAACTTTTCTTTTCTTTCTTTTTTCTTTTCTTTCTTTCTTTTTTTGTCTTTTTGCCTTTTCTAGGGCCGCACTCGCGGCATATGGAAATTCCCAGGCTAGGGGTCTAACAGAAGCTGTAGCCGCCGGCCTACACCACAGCCACAGCAATGCGGGATCCGAGCCGCGTCTGCGACCTACACCACAGCTCACGGCAATGCCGGATCCTTAACCCACTGAGTGAGGCCAGGAATCGAACCCACAACCTCACGGTTCCTGGTCGGATTTGTTAACCACTGAGCCACGACGAGAACTCCGGAGGTACCTTTTCTGTTGGTGCGTACTCTCCTCTCTCTCTTGGCCTCTCTCTTGGGTTTTCCCAGTGTGTCCTTCTGCGCAGGGCTCCTTTACCCTCCGTCTCCCAGTGCTGCGTGCTGCTCGCCTTCTGGAATGACTTCGTGCCCTTAGCTGGGGAAAGGCCCATGCTGGACAGAGTGGTCAAGGGTGGTCTCCGTGTAGCCGTCGAGGCCCTGTGAGGGGTCGTCCTGAGGTTTCTTTGAGAGCAGATAGGGGAGCTGAGAGCTCCGAGGCAGGGGAAGGGGGTGCAGGTGCAGGGGAGGCGCCCGGGGCGGGGCTGGTGGTGGAGCAGCGGCAGTCCGGGGAGGTGACGGGGTGCTGGCGGGGCTGTCGGCGGGTGCCGGCCAGGCCCGGGGTAAGGCCCGGGTGGCGCGCAGCAGCCAGCTGCCCCCACGGTCACTCAGGGGCGTTTGGCTTGCAGATGCTTCAGGACTGCCCCAAGGCCCGCCGCGAGGTGGAGCTGCACTGGCGGGCGTCCCAGTGCCCGCACATCGTGCGGATCGTGGACGTCTATGAGAACCTGTACGCGGGGAGGAAGTGCCTGCTCATCGTCATGGAGTGGTGAGCCGCCCTGCCGCTCCGCTCCCGGCCGGGCCCTCTCACTCCCCGCCCGGGCCCCTCACCCTCGGAGGGGTTGCCCCGTGGGGACTCTGAAGCCTCATCATATGTTGACCTCTTGGGGTGGGGGTGGTTGGGCGGGAGTCAGCCAGCTCTGACCGTGGCTTTGTTTCAGTCTGGATGGTGGAGAACTCTTTAGCCGAATCCAGGACCGAGGAGACCAGGCGTTCACAGAAAGAGGTAGAAAGGGTCTGTTGTGACGCCCGGGCTCGGGCGGGCAGGGCGGCGGGGTGTCTGTCATGGAAGACGCTGAGGCCCACTGCCTCCCCCAGCGGGCTGCCGGGCTTTCTTCCTCAGCTGAACCGGGTCTGCTCCTCGTTTCTCGGTTTCTGGGGTTGGGGGTGCGAGGGAGGGAGCCTCAGGCTGCCTGGGGCGGGCGGGGGGGGGGGGCCCACTGGTGTCTTGGGTTTTCAAACCTAAGGACAGGTCTTGTGACTTCCCTTGCGTCTCCCGCCTTCTCTGTTGTCTGCAGAGGCATCAGAAATCATGAAGAGTATCGGGGAGGCCATCCAGTATTTACACTCGATCAACATCGCCCATCGCGACGTCAAGGTACCAGCTGTTCGTCTTGATTCTCCCCCCAGCCCCCCAACTGAGGCGCCGCAGGAGCCGTGGCGGGGGGGGGGGGGGGTCAGGGTCCTGGCAGCTGTAGGGAGGGTCCCCAGAGTTGTCCTGCATCCCCGCAGCCTGGTTCCCAGTGGTGGTGGTGGAGGGGGCAGAGTGTCACGCGCGGCCCCACAGGCCCTGCTCTCTCTGGGCAAACCCGCACCCCAGTGAAGCCTTCTGAAGCGGTCCTCCTTGGTCACACCCTCGGTCTCGGTGTCCCTTGGTGTCTTCTCTGTGTCGATCGCTTATCTCCGTGCACTGCGAGCTCTCGGGGGTGGGGGGAGCTTAGAGTCCTCAGGGTGTGCGGACTGCCGGGGCTGCTGAGGAAGAAAGGGCGGAACCATGGCCGATAGCAGGGCTGGTATGTGTCTGTCTCCCTCTGTAGCCCGAGAATCTCTTGTACACCTCCAAACGGCCCAACGCCATCCTCAAACTCACTGATTTTGGCTTCGCCAAGGAAACCACCAGCCACAACTCCCTGACCACTCCCTGTTACACGCCGTACTATGTGGGTGAGTCCAGGGGAGGCCCAGGGAGCTTGTCGTCCCCTGGAGTTTTTCTGACACCCTCCTCGTGCAGGTCTCGGGGGCCCCAGGTCCGAGGGGAGGCGTGCTCTCCAGCCCTTGCTAGCACCGGTTCTGACGTGACCCGGAGTAGGGCTCGTCCGAGCTCACTGGCACTGAAGTGGCCTAGGAAATGAGCTGCCTAAGGAGTTCTCGCCGTGGCTCAGTGGCAACGAATCCGACTAGTGTCCACGAGTATGTGGGTTCAATCCCTGGCCCTGCTCGGTGGGTTAGGGATCCAGCACTGCCATGAGCTGTGGTGTAGTTTGCAGATGCAGCTCGGATCCTGTGTGGCTGTGGCTGGCAGCTGCAGTTCTGATTTGACCTCTAGCCTGGGAACCTCCATATGCCCCAGGTGTGGCCCTAAAAAGAAAAACAAACCCAAAAAGAAATGATCTGCCTGATGTGATGGGTGGGATTTTGTGCACCTGTGCCCTTTTCCTGGGAAGAGCCGTAGTTCCCATTAGATTCCCAGTGAACCTGGGGTGCAGTTTTGGTTCAGGAGCCCCAGCCGACTGGCACAGAGTAAACTCACAGTCTGAAAGGCGCTTGCAATTCTTTTTTTTTTTTTTTTTTTGTCTTTTTGTCTTTTTAGGGCCTCACCCGCAGCATATGGAGGTTCCCAGGCTAGGAGTCGAATCAGAGCTATAGCTACCGGCTTACACCACAGCCACAGCAACGCCGGATCCAAACTGTGTCTGCGACCTACACCACAGCTCACGGCAATGCCGGATCCTTAACCCCCTGAGCAAGGCCAGGGACTAAACCTGCAACCTCCTGATTCTTAGTCGGATTTGTTTCTGCTGCGCCACAACAGGAACTCCAGGCTCTTGCAATTCAAGCCTTGTTTCATCTCGAGATTGTAGCCCAAGGTCTCCTTTGGTGGCGGGTCTTCCAGTCTCCTCTGTCCAGCCCGGGGCCTGGGCCGTGACTGTTCCCCCTCCCAGCCCAGCTGTGGTCCCATCATGACAGGGAGCACAGCCTCCACAGAGGAACTGAGGCAGATCCCAGTGTTTCTGAGGGCCAGGCCCACCCACGTTGACCTTTGGTTTGCAGCTCCAGAAGTATTGGGCCCTGAGAAGTACGACAAGTCCTGTGACATGTGGTCCTTGGGTGTCATCATGTACATCCTGTGAGTGTACAGGGAGGGGCGGGGCCGGGGCAGGGGTGGAGGGCGGCCTTTGCCTCTCTAGGAAGCGAGGATGGGGCAGAGGTCAGCATTCCCCGGCAGGGTGAGCGATGCCCTAGGAGTCCCCTGCTTGTGTCCCCTCCTGGTGCCTCGTGGATTCTGACAGCTAAGTGCTGTGAACCAGCTAATGGGCAGGAAAGTGGGTGGTTTAGATACTTGCCATGTCGGATTCCTGGGCCCTACCCTTGACTTATGTATGTCACCCGAATCAGTGAGTCCCCGTTTCTCCGTGACCTTTGCAAGAGGAAACCTTTGTCTCAGGGTCATCCCGGTGCAGGCCCGCTCAGTAACGCCAGCTCTGTCCCTCTCTTCCCGCTTCCGCTCGGCTCAGGCTGTGTGGGTACCCCCCCTTCTATTCCAACCACGGTCTCGCCATCTCGCCCGGCATGAAGAGTCGCATCCGAATGGGCCAGTATGAATTTCCCAACCCGGAATGGTCAGAAGTATCAGAAGAAGGTAAAGAGCCCACATGTGAGCGTGTGTGTGTGTGTGTACACCCGTGTGCGTGCACGCATGTGTGTGTGTGCAGCGTGGTCTCCGCTGGGTGGTGCGGCTGTGAGCCCCTCGCTGGGTGTGTCCCCGTTCTGTGAAGCGCCTGCCTCAGGGCGAGGCGGGGCGGGCAGGGCTCCCAGCCGGTGGAGCTGTAGTGGCCCTCGGGGCCAGCCCCTTAGGTGGTCTGCCTCCACGCCCCCTCTCCGTCTGGCTTCTCCCTGCAAACGGTGGGAAGGGGCCAGGGCGGGGAGAGTGGCCCCCGAGCCGGCCCTGCCCCCGCCAGTGCCCCCGCTCTCCCCGCAGTAAAGACGCTCATCCGGAACCTGCTGAGGACAGAGCCCACCCAGAGAATGACCATCACCGAGTTCATGAACCACCCCTGGATCGTGGTGAGCTTGCTGGGCCCGCCAGGTCCTCGGGGACTGGCTGCAGGGACCCCCGCCCCCGCCCCCGCCCCCGCCCCCGGCTTTCAGCTCAGACCCTCTTCTCTCCCCTCAGCAATCGACGAAGGTCCCTCAAACCCCACTGCACACCAGCCGGGTCCTGAAGGAGGACAAGGAGCGGTGGGAGGACGTCAAGGTGAGGGGACCAGTGGCCCAGAGGGGCTCAGCGGTGCTCACTGGGGTACCCGGGTGTGAGAGCTGGTGCTGGCCTGGGGGTTGGTTCTGTGCCCTCTCACCCCAGGGCGTGTCTGTCACAACAGGACCGGTGACGCGGAACCACTTCCCTGACCAGGTTGTGTTTGGTCTAAACTTGGTCGTGGCTGTTTCCCACGAGCCCTCTGCTTCCTGGGTCTCTAAAGGGGCATGAATGGCCATCTGGGAACTTCCCCTGTGGCACAGCAGGTTAAGGATCAGATTGGCGTTGCCGCAGCTGTGGCACAGGTCGCAACTGCAGCGTGGGTTCAACCCCTGGCCGGGGAACTTCCACATGCGTAGGTGCAGCGCCCCCTGCTCCCAAAGAAAAGCCATCTAGTACCATCTCACTTTGCAGATGAGGAAACTGGGGCCGGGGGGCAGCGACCTGTTCAAGGTCACACGGCTGGTGACTGGCTGGGCAGACGTGAACCCAGGTCTCCTGAGTCCTAGTCCAGTACCCTTTCCGCTTTCCCGTGGGGGCTTAGGAAGGATCCAGGAGAACGATGGCAGCAGGGTGGCCAGAATCTGTTGACCCAGCCCAGGACCCACCAGCCCCAGTCACCCTCATCCTTGCCCCTGCTCTGTGGCCGCTCACGTCTCACCCGGTCACCGCCCGCAGGAGGAGATGACCAGTGCCTTGGCCACGATGCGGGTCGACTACGAGCAGATCAAGATCAAAAAGATCGAAGACGCGTCCAACCCTCTGCTTCTGAAGAGGCGTAAGAAGGCGCGGGCCCTGGAGGCCGCGGCCCTCGCCCACTGAGCTCTGAGCCGGTCCTGCCACACTGGAGGACAAGCAATAACTCTCCACCTGGATGTATTTTTTTAAACGAAGAGACACGGAACTGTCCACTCCCGCCTCCCGTCCTCCTCGGCTGCATGGAGCCCGGACCTCGTCAGGGGCTGGATTCCGCCTCTGGATCTGGCCGGTCCCCGAGACGGGGAGAGGCCGGGAGGCTGGGAGGGCGTGGCGAGAAGGAGCAAGATGCTCTTGAACCTGTGCTCGTTTTGCAATTTTATCAGTAATTTGACTTAGAATTTTTATGAAACTTCCTCTCTTGTTCTCGCCCTCACTCCTGCTCCTCTCCCCCAAACCCCTTCCTCTCTGAATCCTGCAAGGGTTTGGGGTTTGTTAAAGGGTATTTGGGGCACAACCGTTCGAGGGGGTGTCCCTGTGTGGTTCCACCTGCCCTCTGATTTCCCCACTACAGCCCGAGGTCCCCGTTGGCTGAGCCATTCCCGGAGCTGCGGAGCGTGGAGGGCCGGGGTCGGGAGACCTCCCGCCTCCTCTGCTGAGCCCACCAACGTCCCCAGTGTGCCTGACGGATGGGAGTGAGTGTGTCGTGTGTGTGCGTGTACCCGTGCACGTGTGCCTGGATCGGGGCCTGGGCCTGGGCATTTGAGGGGTCAGGGCAGGCAGGGCTGTCGAGGGAGGGGCTCTGCCGTGGCTCAGGAACCCTCTACCCTCCTTGGCCGGCCCTGCGCGGGCCGGGCCTGCCAAAGTGCCTGGGAAGCCTGTCCAGGTTCTGAGCCAGGCCATCCGTGCCTGCCTCTGTGAGCTGGTTCCGGGAGGTGGAGAGGGCCAACTTAGCCTTGGTGACAAGGAGGAGCGGAGCCCCGCCCCAGGACCCCCACCCCCCACGCAGGGCTGGTCCTGGTCCTCCGAGGCGCTCACCTCCCGAGTTACCTCTCTGCTTCTCCATCCTGCCATTAATAACCCGTTCTCCTTTATTTTCTTACCTTTTGAGCTACTTCTCAACAGGATCCCTCCCGGTCCGCGGGGTTGAGCCTGAGGGATTTATGAGTGACACGGCTCTGCATTTCACGTGCCTCCCCGGGGGCACCGGCCAGCGACCCCTTGTGGGCAAAGGCAGTACCGCTTTTGTGACCCTCCTGCCGATTTCCATCGGGTGGCCGAGCGGGTGGGGTGGGGGGCAGTCTTCGCACCAAAGATGTCCCGGCTCTGCTCCTTCCCCGTCAGCCACGTCACCCCCACCCCAAACAACTCAGCTTCCGTGTCCAGGCCAGTGAGGGGGGCGGGGTGGGCTGGGGAGGGCCCTCCGCCCGGCGTTAACTGGGAGCAGTGCGGGCAGAGGGCTCCTCCGCCTCGGGGCAGGGCTGGCAGTCAGACTTCAGCTTTCATCTCCCTCGGGGGCACAGTTGCGGGGGGGTCTCCTCTGGGCCTGGGAGGAGGGCTTCAGTGCCTGCAGCGCTGCCCCAGTGTCCGATGGTGTGTCCAGCACTCAGATTGTTGTAAACTCGTTTTGTATGAGCAAAATTGTCTTTACTAAACAGATTTAATAGTTGGAAGGTTTCCTTTTGCTTCCTTCATGGGGCTCAGCCCCTTGACCCCTCACCTCTTCCCGCACGTGCAGAGTGGGTCCGTGGGTTGGGAGGGCAGGGCCTGGGTGCCCTGGGAGAGGAGCGGAGGGCCTCCTGGGCGAAAGCGAGCCAGCGCCTGCCCCGCTGAGGGCCTGGCCGGGACTTATCTGCTGTGGGGATGAGAAGGACAGGGCTGGTGCCGACCACGGCTGGGGAACCCGTGTTCTTTTGCCAAGTGTTGAATCAGGAGCCAGGCTGCTTCTCGGCCCAGTGCTTCGACCTCTTCAACCCCAGCCAGGCGTTGACACCCTCAGCCTGGGCGGCCGCTGGCATGGAGAACCGGGAAGAAATTGTTGGTGGATTGGTTCACATTCCTGGGAAAGAGTCCAGAGGAGCGGGTTGGTGTAGTTCCCAAAATTTCCAGGAGGGGGCGATAGCGGCCACGCAGAAAACCAGATCCTCTGCATCAGACCTGGAAGAGGCCTGGGGCTCCTCAATTCACAGAGAAGACTGAGGCCCACACCTGGGATAGTCCCAAGGTCGCACCGGGAGTTGGTTTGCAGTGGGTCCTGGGGTGGAAACTGGTCCACCGACCCCCCTGCTCTCCCTCTCAGTCAGCCGAAAACATAGGTGTAGACGATTTCTACGATTTTTCATCTCAGAACTGTCAGAGGAGAAGGGCAAGATGGGATTGTGGTCCCTGTTTTATGAGTGAGGGAACTGAGAGGGTGAGGGGGTGTGCTGGTGGCCCGCATGGCCCCCCCGCCCCACGACTCCTGAGTGGGTCGCTGTGAAACTACCCATCGCTCAGATGAACCAGCGTGAGGTTTTGCTTTCAGAGAATTCCAGTCACCGTGCCTGTGCTTATGTAGGTATCAGAGGTGCTAAGAACCTGGGGGAGAGGGAATAAGGGGCGCTAGGGGGGAGCTGGGGTGCAGGGGAAAGGGCTGTTGCCAGCACCCTCCTGTCTTTGGAGGCGGCATTAATTTTCTGTGGCTGCTGCAATACATATTGGAGCTTAAAACAGCACAGGCGTTTCCCGTCATGGTTCGGGGAACGAACCTGACTAGCATCCATGAGGACGCAGGTTCGATCCCTGGCCTCGCTCAGTGGGTTAAGGATCTGGCGTTGCCGTGAGCTGTGGTGCTTGGATCTGGTGTGGCTGTGACTGTGGCGTAGGCTGTCAGCTACAGCTCCATTTGGATCCCTATCCTGGAACCTCCATATGCCACAGATGTTGCGGCGCCCAAAGACAAAAAAGCAACAATAACAACAAAACAGATTGTAGCTTGAAATCTAACGTCTTTCGGTTCTGAGGCCAGAAGTCTGACGTGGTTCCCTGGCCTAAAGTCAATGTCTCAGCCGAGCTGCGTGCGTTCCTTTTTGGAGGCTTTCGGAGATTTCGTCACCTTGCCTTTCCAGCTTCTAAAAGTTTCCCCATTCCTTAGCACGTGACCCTCTTCTGCTGTCTTCAAGGCCAGCAATGTGGCATCTCTCTGACCCTTCCGTTGTCACGTCTCTAACCGAGGTGGGAGGGAGTCTCCCCTTTGAGGACCTGTGTGATTAGACTGGGCCTGCCCGGCTGATCCAGAAGGCGCTTCCCCTTAATCCTGCCTGCACAGGCCCTTCACCGCGCGGACAGTGTGCGCTGGTCCACGACTGGGATGTGGGCACCTGCGGGGCCACTGCTCTGCCGCGGCCCGTTTTGTGCCTCCTCATCCTCTTGCCCCACATGTGAACACTTGTGTTTTGCTTCCTCCTCCGTCTGGGTCAACCCAGCTCTTCTTTTTTTTTTTTCCCCCTTCTCTTCTTAGGGCCGCACCCGCAGCATACAGAGGTTCCCAGGCTAGGGGTCGAATCGGAGCTACAGCCACCATCTGACGCCGCAGCCACAGCAATGTGGGATCTGAGCTGCGTCTGCGACCTACACCACAGCTCACGGCAACGCCGGATCCTTAACCCACTGAGCGAGGCCAGGGATCAAACCCATGCCCTCATGAATGCTAGTCGTGTGCGTTAGTAGCTGAGCCACGATGGGACCTCCAGCCCAGCTCTTGGTGCTGGATCTGACACCCAGGGAAGATGGCTGGGGTGCAGGGCGGGAGGGGCCTGGCTTGGCGAGTAGGGTTTTGCCACCCACGCCTTTTCTCTCTCTCTAAGCCCCTGACCTTCCGTGGCGTGGCCCTGTCTCTAGAAAAACCATAACCTCCATCTGCTAAACTCCCAGGTGGGATGGTGGTGGAACTTTCTTACCTAAAGGCAGAGGCTGGCTCTTATGGTCGCAGGAGGCACCAGGATGTGATTCTTGAACACCCTGAAGTGGCGTGAAGTGTGAGGTGTCAGGAGGGCTTATGGACACTGACGAGGCGCCGATGCTGTGCTGGGCCAGTCCCCTTAAAATCTTCACCATCATAAGAGCCCTCTGAAGGAGTCAGTCTAGCGTCCAACTGACCTGGGAGGAAATCCAGCCTCAGAGATATAAAATGACTGTCCCAAGAACTCATGACTGAGCGGAGGTCGGTCTGACTTGGATCTCTTGCTTCCAAGTTTAGAGCTCCTTAAAAAGAAAAAAAAAAAACCAAAGGGGGAGTTCTCATCATGGTGCAGCAGTTAACGAATCTGACTATGAACCATGAGGTTGCGGGTTTGATCCCCAGCGTAGGCTCAGCGGGTTAACGATCCGGCGTTGCCGTGAGCTGTGGTGTAGGTCACAGACGCGGCTTGAATCCAATGTGGCTGTGGCTGTGGTGCAGGCCGGCAGCTGTGGCTCCGATTAGACCCCTAGCCTGGGAACCTCCATATGCCGCGGGCGCGGCCATACAAATTAAAAAATAAAAAAATAATGAAAAAAAAACCCCACCGAAGTCCTCTTGATAAGGAAGCAGAAACGGGGAGCCAGGCAGGGAGATGGGCTGGCCTGCTCTTCACGCAGTAGTTTCCTTTTCTGTGGAAAGGGGGTGCAGTCCTAGGTCCCCGAGGCTCTTAGAGCAGATGAGATGCTGGATTTAGATGTTTGGACAGGTGGCCTTTATCACTGGTAGTGTCCCACCCTCTGGCGGGCTGCCCCAGGTTTGGAGCTGGGGCGGGGCGGGTTGGAGGGTGTCTAGGCCATGTCCCGGTCCTGTCCTCAGCCCGAGGGCATGGCCCCTGCCGTGGGGGTGAGCAGGCAGTTGGCTTGGTAAACAATAACAGAAAACCGGGGGTTTTCCTTTGACTGGGTTGGAGACAGGAAACGCGGAGGGCTGTGAATGACGAGTGGGTGGGTCGAGCCGGGTGGGCAGAGCTGGCAGGCCCGGCCTGCAGGCTATGAAGGCAGCTGCGTTATTCAGTGGAGGAGGCTGGGGTTGGCGGCGCCGGGAAAGTGGCTGTCTCACCTGCGCAGAATGTCAGCAGATCTGCCGGCCACTCTCCGGGGGGACCAGGGGGCGCCTCTGTGCCCTCGGCCCTGGGAGTACAGCCCCTCCCTGCCTCTGTCTCTCGAAGCCCACGCTTAGGGACCACCTCCTAAACAGGGGGGGAGGCCGGCTGAGTTGGGGAGCAGCCGTTCCTTGGGAGGGGCTCCAGCCTCCGTCTGGGAGGCCTTTTGGTGCATTCATCTTTTTTTCCCTGCGCTCAGTTGGACCCGCCCGGCACACTAAGTCACTGAGTAAATACACAGGCACTTTCTCTACAAACTGCTTTGGGGAAAAAACGTTAAGACCTGGTTCCGGTGCCCAGTCACCTAGTCAGTGAGAAACAGAATCCGGCTGTGACCAGCAGAGGCTTCTTTTCCATCTGCTAGCCTGGACGCCGTGTTCAAAATTGCTCCAGTGAGGGTGTGCCGTCGAAGCCCAAGTGGCTCGGGGCAGCTAGTTTGGACACTCAAGGCAAGAGCAAGATCAGGAGCTCCTGGTCTTCGTCCTTTGCTGCATGAAGACCTCGGTGCCTGCTTCGCTGGGGAGAATACTGGTCCTGGCCCTCCCAGGCAGGTCAGGATGACCCGTGGCCTTGCCGGGACTCGGGGAGGATGGATGCACCGTTTGGGTATGAGGGGTGAGGTGCTTCCCCCAAACAGGCCACCCTTAGGGTCAGTGCCTCGGCCTCCTGGGTGGCTCTTTGAGAAGACACTCTTCAGAATAGAAATGCCAGGTTCTTGTTTTTCGGCTTCCCCGAGGCATTTGGAGTTCCTGGGCCAGGGATCAGATCTGAGCCACAGCCTCCAAGTAAGCTGCAGCCGCCGCAATGCCGGATCCTTGACCCACCGTGCCCGGCCGGGGATTGAACCTGCGTCCCAGCTCTCCCAAGATGCTGCCCATCCTGTTGCGCCACAGTGGGAGCTCCAGAAATGCCAGGTTCTGATTCAGCTCTCGAGCACCTGCCTGTGCCACCGCCCAGTACCCAGGATTTTGGGAGACACAGCTGAGTGAAAAGTGGATCCAGCCCTCCCAGGACCCAGTCTTGGGGCAGAAGCGGGTGTTAACAGGCCAGAAGGCAGGGAGAGTCAACACTTTCATGAAACAGGGACAGAGGAATTCCCTTGGGGCTCAGCTTGTTAAGGATCCGCAGTTGTTGCTGCAGCGGCTCAGGTCACCGCTATGGGTAGGTTCCATGCCTGGCCCCCAAACTTCCACGTGCTGTGGGCGTGGCCAAAAGAAAATAGGTTTAAAAAAAAAAAAGGAAAAGAAACAGGGAGCTGAGGTATGGAGGGTGAAGCTATTCTGGCGGGGACTCAGGGGCCCTTCGGTCCGGCAGACTTGACAGCTCTGATGGTAGCAAGTGAGGGGACAGCGTGGTGGAGACGCTCCTGTCGGGTGTCTGCTCTGGTTTCTGCAGAATCAGCCAGCTCTTCTTTTCCTCTGAGTCTGCGTTCACCCCCGTCTGTCTTCTGGTCTCAACTGCTGCTGGTTCATTGCTTCAGCTTGACCTGCGGCCATGGGTCCTCTGATGGGAACCCGGCCTTACCTGCTCAGTGGGGGCGTCCTCGGTGTTTTCTGCCCTTTTTCTCTTTTCACCGCCTTCCACCTGGATTCCCCCTCACCTTGTTTGTTTCCCTCTAAACCAAAATTGGGGAACATAACCTGACGGGGATTTCCCCCACATGTTTTCTCTCTCTTTTTTTTTTACAATTGAAGTTTAGTTGACTTCCAACGTTATATAAGTTTCAGGTATATAGTATAGTGATTCCCAATTTGTAAAGGCTACACTCCATTTATATTATTATAAAATATAAGCTGTACTCCCTGTATTGTACTATAATATATCCTTGTAGCTATTTATTTATTTTTATTTGATTAGAATTTTTTTTTATTATAGTTAATTTACAAGGGCTCTTTTTGTTTTTTACATAGTAGTTTGTACCTCTTAATCCCCTCTTCTTGTCTTGCCCTTTCTTCCTTGCTCACCTCACCCCCACCTACTCTTAAGTTTATTAATTTTAATTTTTATTATTTATTTATTTATTTTTGTCTTTTTGCCTTTTCTAGGGCCGCACCCGCAGCATATGGAGGTTCCCAGGCTAGGGGTCTAATCGGAGATATAGCCGCCGGCCTACACCACAGCCACAGCAACACGGGATCCGAGCCGCGTCTGTGACCTACACCACAGCTCACAGTAACGCCGTATCTTTAACCCACTGAGCAAGGCCAGGGATTGAACCCGCAACCTCACGATTCCTAGTCGGATTCGTTGATCACTGAGCCACGACGGGAACTCCAAGTTTATTAATTTTCAAAGAATCCTTACGAGGTTATACCTTAAAATCAGATTATTTTTAGTTGGGCATTTTATAAATCATTGTAGAAAAGGATAACATTACGTGAGATTGGGGGGGGTCCTGGAAAATGGGGGTGACATTGTCAAGGGCTTCCTTGCTCCTCTCCCCGGAGTGTCACTAAAAAGCCAGAGTTCTTTGCAGGCCTTTCTCAGCCCTGTTCACTATGGTGCCATGGAGTTCCCGTCGTGGCTCAGTGGTTAACAAATCCGACTAGGAACCATGAGGTTGTGGGTTCGATCCCTGGCCTTGCTCAGTGGGTTAAGGATCCAGCATTGCCGTGAGTTGTGGTGTAGGTTGCAGATGGGGCTCGGATCTCGTGTTGCTGTGCCTGTGGCTGTGGCTGGCAATTGTAGCTTCGATTCGATTCCTAGCCTGGGAACCTCCACAACTTTCAGCCCTAAAAAGCAAAAAAAAAAAAAAAGGGGGACCTGTTCACTACGATCCCTACATCCCACATCAGCATCAAACCTGAAGCCTTTAGGAGCTCCCCTGTAACAAATACAAATTTTAATGTACCTAAGCTCCCTTGCCCGCCCCACCCCCCACCCCCCGCACACCAGCATCTCAAGGCCGGGGTTTCCATGGAATGTCGTTCCACCTTCTGGGGGGAAGAGTTATTGCTCTGAAGGGAAGTTACTACCTGGAGCCTCTGGTGGAAGTCTTGTCTGTCAAGCCTGCAGGATCTCAGGTGGGGCTGTGGGGCCAGTGGTTGTTCTGAGAGCCAGGAACCTGTACGTGATAACTCATTTTTAGGGTCCAGGCTGCCATGCAAATGCAATTCGTTTGCATAACTTTCTTGCTCTAAGGGACAGTGAAGTTTCCTACCCCATCCAACACCCCTGCCAGGATTTGCAAGTGAAATGTTGGGACTGGCTTTCCCCTTTTGCTGTACGTACCCGAGTGAGATTCGTTTCTGTCCCCCAGGCTCTGTGTGACCAAATACCGGTTTTGACCTCTCTGATCCTAGGGGAGCAGTGTCCCCGGGCCCTGAGGTGCAAAGTACGGCAAAGGTCATGCAAATGAGCCCCCAGTTTTCGTGACTCTGGCCCAAGCCCAGGCTAGTCACTGTCTCAGGGCCAGTGCCGTCTGGGGCCACGTGAAACAGGATCTTGGTCCTTCCTCCTGTTCAGGCAGCTGCTGGGCTCTTGTTCCTCAAACGGCTTGAGCCTCCTGGGGCTCTGAGGCCTTGACGTTCAGAGAGGGCCACGAGTTCTCCCCACCCTTAGCCTCTGATTTGGAGATGTGTGGTTGTGAATTCATTAGGTGGACGTTTACTTTTCAAAGAAGTCATAGTCTCATCTGACTCTGCGACCAAGGCCTGGGTTAGTTGTGACTGGAGCCTGGGGTGCAGAGACGGGGTCTCATTTGTGCAATAAGACCTAGAGAGGGGCCGATGGTTTTCGGGCACTCAGCCGTCTCCTCTTCTGGTCAGAGACCTGCTTTTCGGAAACGGCCCTCATAGTGAGGCTCTGACCTGACCTCTCACCGCCCCCCCATCCTCGCACACAGCGGGCCGAGGCCAGGCCGTTCTCTGAGCCAGTCCGCGAGGACGGGGAATCTGGTCTCATCAGCCTGTTCCAGATTCTGAGAACAGCGGCTGACCCAGCCAAGGGGCACCGTACCTGCTGGAGGGACGCCTGCATCTGAAGAACCATTCACATAAGCACTTGCAGTCATCAGATACATTCTACACACAAAATTATACACGCATGGCGAGTGAAATGTGAAAATTTCTCTTTATAGCCTCTTCTCAGCCAACTAGGCCAACTGCCTCTTTGGAAATAACTAAGCTTAACAGCTTGATTTTATTCTTTTTTTTTAATTACTTAGTGAATTTTAATTACTTAGTGAATTTTATTACAGTTTTAGGTGAACAAAAATCATCACCACCAAATTTTATAGCATCCCAAACCCTCATTGCATCCCCCCACCCCCCAGCTTGTCTCATTTGGAAACCATAAGTTTTCCAAAGTCTGTGAGTCCGTATAGCTTGATTTTATTCTGATTGTACCCAGCCTTACCAAAAAACCCACCTCTTAATTATGTACATCCGTATATGCTTGGAGACACAGGTGAGACATTTCTTTGCAGGTTATAACAAGCATAAACGGAATCATTAGGCATATTGTTCTGCAACTTGCTTAAAAGTG
>PVHT020000010.1:2880631-2916407 GCA_004024745.2 Catagonus wagneri | reverse complement strand
TTATGCCACAGCCACAGCAATGTGGGATCTGAGCCACGTCTGCAACCTACACCACAGCTCATGGCAATGCCGTATCCTTAACCCACTGAGCGAGGCCAGTGATTGAACCCGCGTCCTAATGGATGCTAGTTGGGTTGGTTAACTGCTGAGCCACGAGGAGAACTCTTTTTTTTAACTGTTAGGATTAATGTTGCAGACACCTTGGGCAATATCTTTGTGCACATGTGTAAGGATTTCTGTAGGAGAGATTCCTAGAAGTGGACTTGTTTGATCCATGCAGGAATAGTTAGGACCGACACGCATTGTGAGGCAGTATCGATTTATGAATGAATGCACTTTGCATATTGCTTTCTGAATGAGAGTCCCTGAAAGGATCTGCTGTCAGCGCTGAGGCAATCTGGGGATAGAATAAATCAGCTGAGAATAAGAGGACCTTTGAAACACTTCCCAAAACCAATAGATGCATACCCTCGGCTGCACCGTGGACGACTGGAAAAATCAGATCTGGAGGGGCCAGGGGATTCCTAAAACCTCTCCCCGCATCAGCCGCTCTGCTCACTCAATTACAGTCATTTGCATAAATTTTGGGTGTGTAGGCAGAATGGCTCAAAGACAGTTCCGAGGTTCAGCTTTGCTTGGTCTCCTCCTGGTGTTTGAACTTGAGCAGGTGACCTGACGCGCTCCTCAGACGAGGAAGCCAGTGTCCCTGGTGGGAACATCAGGGACATGACAGTGTGCCATTGACTCTGACACAAGAAAGACTGGTGGGTGCTGTTCTCAGAGTGTGGCCCAGAGTGCGAAGTTAGGGGGCGCATGGCCACTCTGATCGGGGTGGGGGGGGTGCTGGGGAAAGAAAGGCACCTGGAAGAGGAGACGGTTCTGACTCGGGCCTCTGGGAGTTGTGGGGGGACACGTGAGATGTGCAAAAAATTCTTTTCTTTATGGAAGCTCAACCACACCCCCCTTCCTCCCCCCAAAAAAAACCCTTCTGAGGACACTGATTGTGTACCCTCTGCTGATTGCCCAACCTGAGACGGGGCTTGCAACACGGTGCTCTGTAACTCAGATGAAACACAGCACGGGACCAAGCTTTGGACTTATTCTCCACTGGGTTCTAACTGTGGACAGGTGCCCGGACCTCTCCGAGCCTCAGTTTGCCAACCAGTACAATGGGGATAAAAATTGCGGCACCCCACAACGATGAATATTTATAATACTGAATTATTAATTGCGAAAATATTGCCTCACAGACCTCCAGTTACGGCACGACCATCCAGGGGCCCCAGCCGCTGGCTCTGAAATCCACTGCCGCGTTTGCACTGAGGCGTTGACTGGACACAGCAGGGAGGCGGAGGCACAGCAGTCCCCGGGGGCCAGAACTCTAGTGACTTTGGCTGGAGGGTTCCCTGGCAACTTTGGAAGTTCCAGGGGCCGTGCTCAGCTTCCTCTCCCTCGCTCCTGAATGGAGGGCAGTCACAGTCTGCTGGCTTTCTCTGCTGGCCCCACTGCCACCTTCTTTTCTCTCATAAAGGCATTTCCCCTAATCAAAGGCTGGCGCGGTTTGTTTGCTTTTTTGTTTGTTTATAGCCACACCCTTGGCGCATGGAAGTTCCCGGGGCCAGGGGCTGCGTCTGAGCCACAGCTGCCACCTCGGCTGCCCCTTGCGGCAGTGCTGGATCCTTTAACCCACTGCGCCGGCCGGGAGATCAAAACAGCGCTTCCACGGTGACAGGAGCTGCTGCAGTGGGATTCCTAACCCACCGTGCCACGCTGGGAACTCCAGACACTTGCAAGTTTAATCCTATTTTGTCATCTGCTTCTTGAGAACCCAGACTAACACAACAATATCGTTATTGTGAGAAACAAATGAGACGGACGGGGAGGCTTGTGTGCACGATGCCTGGCGCACAGCACTCATCGTTGTCATACATCGAAAGAGGCAGTCTTATTACGGCATCAGTGTGAGCGGATGGACTGACTAAAAAGGAGAGTGTGCGTTTGGGACTCTAGAAATGTGTCTTCCTAGGATTTCCCGTTGTGGCTCAGTGGAAACGAATCCAACTAGGAACCGTGAAGTTGTGGGTTCGATCCCTGGCCTTGCTCAGTGGGTTAAGGATCCGATGTTGCCGTGAGCTGTGGTGTAGGTCACATATGCGGCTCAGATCCCGCGTTGCTGTGGCTGTAGCGTAGGCCGGTGGCTACAGCGCCGATTAGACCCCTAGCCTGGGAACGTCCACATGCTGTGGGTGTGGCTCTAAAAAACGCAAATGACCAAAAAAAAATATATATATATATATATAAATGTGTCTTCCTACCCTCTTCCCTGCTCTGGCTCCTCCTGGGCCCCCTTTCCCGCTGACCTAGGACTTTGCTAACAGTGGTAGTACCTGTCTCTGCAGGTGTCCTGGGTCGGCCCTAGCTGCCCTTTGCTTGGGAAAGGTGCTAACACCATGTGGCTTTGGTTGAGAAAGGCCGTGATAAGGTCTGCGGTGGGGTTGTTCAGAGCCAGCGGATCCGTGGCTCCTCGACCCGGCAGGCAGCCCACCCCCCAACTCACGCCGGGAGGCAGCAGGCAGAGCTGGCTGGTTCACTGGGGGGGCGTCAGCAGTGGGCAGAGCTGGGGGCCCAGGGAGGATGATGGGAAGACGGACGTACCTTTGAGTGAAACAGGGTCCATGAGAAGCGAGAGTGAGTCACAGGGTGCCTCTCAAACCCCCCTGCCTGCGGTATTGAGCAGGAGCAGAAGGCGGAGCCTGCCAGCCCCCGCCTCAGCCCCAGTTCTAAGAAGGCCTCCCCTCCCCCAGTCAGGCCCTTGACCTCCGCGGGGGGGGGGAATGGGTGAAAACCACCGGGTTCTATCCCAGCAAAGGAGGCCACAGACATTCGGGCTGATTGGAAGGAAGTGTGAGAGAAGCGGTGTCTGGGTTGGGTTTCAGAATCTGGTTCTTTCTGCTCACACCAGCAAAGGCAATGTGGCTTGAGTGACTGGGGAGGAGAAGGGGGGCCGTGCGCTGTGGGCCGGAGGCCTGGCCTCCCACAGATCCGGGTCACGTCCGGGCTCCTCCACCTGCCAGCTCGAGGCCTTCAACCTCTGAAAGCCTCAGTTTCCCATCAGTGAGACAGAGTGTCTGTGTCATACTGTTTTGTGAATAGCTAACTGGTGTGAACTCTCAGCCCAGTTCCTGGCACAGAGAGGACCTCCCAGCTTGGTTCAGAGGCCACATTCTGCTTTGTAACCTTCTCTTCTCTTGTGGCTTTTGACCTCCAACCACCCTACGAGATTGTGCTCTTATCACCCCCATTTTCTTTTTCTTTCTTTCTTTACTTTTTGCTTTTTAGGGCCGCACCCGTGGCATGTGGAAGTTCGCAGGCTAGGGGTCGATTTGGAGCTGCAGCTTCCAGCCACAGCAACGCCACACCCTAGCCGCGTCTGCGGCCTACACCACAGTTCACGGCACACCCGATCCTTAACCCAGATCCTTAACCCAATGAGAGAGGCCAGGAATCGAACCCGAGTCCTCATGGACACTAGTCGGGTTCATTAACCACTAAGCCATGATGGGAATTCCTAGAGAGGAGCAACCTGGTCTAATGAGCCAGGGCAGGTCTTTTTTTTTTTTTTTTTTTTGGCTTTTTAGGGCCACACCTGTGGCATGTGGAAGTTCCCAGGCTAGGGGTTGAACTGGAGCTCCAGCTGCCGACCTACGCCACAGCCACAGCAACGCAGGATCCGAGCCGCGTCTGTGACCTGCACCACAGCTCACGGCAACGCCGGAGCCTTAACCCACTGAGCGAGGCCAGGGATCGAACCTGCATCCTCATGGTTCCTAGTCAGATTTGTTTCTGCGGAGCCACGACAGGAACTCCCTCATCCCAGCTTTCTAGATTTGTCAATGGAGGCTCAGCTGAAGTCCCTAGAAAACCATTTCTTTCTGGTCCAGGATCCTGACGTCTTCACGGTTTGCTTGGAACACCCGACAAAGGCAAAAGAGGCGGCCATAAAATCATCGGAGGCTCAGAGAAGCTACGGCCGCTTGTCATTGGCAAGCCATGGCACTGGTGAACCCTGGGGCCTGTAAGGGCACAGCACAGGCCCCCCCGTCCCCAGCCCCTCCTTGAGATGTCTGGGCAACTTATTTCCTCTGTGTCCTCTTAGTGTGTCCCTTTTTCCATGGCGCCTACCCTTAGCGGTCTAGTTCAAACTGCTGGCTTCCTTCCCGCCCGCAACCCCTCACTCTGGGTGCTAGATTCCCCTCCTTGGTTTTCTCTTTAAAAATCTTTTTCGGAGTTCCCGTTGTGGCGCAGTGGTTAATGAATCCGACTAGGAACCATGAGGTTGCAAGTTCGATCCCTGGCCTCGCTCAGTGGGCTGAAGATCCGGTGTTGCCCTGAGCTGTGGTGTAGGTCGCAGACGTGGCTCGGATCCCACGTTGCTGTGGCTGTGGCTGTGGCTGTGGCTGTGGCTGGCGGCTACGGCTCCTGTTAGACCCCTAGCCTGGGAACCTCCACGTGCCGCGAGTGCAGCCCTAAAACAAAAAATCTTTTTTATTGAAATATAATGTGCATACAAAAAAAAACCCAAACCATACTTATTTCCCCCCTCCGCCCTCCGTAAACTCACTGTAAAGCTGTATAACTCCCTTATAATGCCTCGGCTCTCAGCTCCACGAGGGCGGGAATTAGTGTCTGCTTTATTCACTGATAGCCCCCACCCCCAGCGCGGGCACGCCCAGGCCCTCTGATATTTGTTGAATGTTGACGGGAACATCCTAGTAACGAGTAAAAGACGGAACCCCTGCCTCCCCGATGGTTTCGAGGAGGCGACGCCAGGCTCCGTATGACTAAGTGCCAAAGGGTGTGGCCGAGGCAGCAGCGCGTGCTAGGGCAGCAGCGGTCCCCAGAGGAGGACCCAGGGAGGGCCTCCCGGAGGAGGGCAGCTGACACCCCCCCCATGCCTCCAGCCCGCCTGTCCCCTGGCACAGCAGCTGCTCCTTCCCAGATAGAGGCGGGCACCTTCCCTCGGTCAAACCCCATCCCTCCAGCTGTTGTTTCAACCCATTTCCTCTTGTTCTGCCCTCAGTGGGTCCTGTGGCAGTAACCGCACTAACCATTCCGACCCATCTCATTCCTCAACCTGACGGCCTAGCGGGCCCTTCAGGGGCTGCCACAAATCGCCCACAGATTTGTGGCAGCCCGGGAGGGGCCCGCCGGAGCCACCCTGCCCCTGAAGTCGGGGGGGAGTGCCTGGAGCCTCAGTTGCTGGCACTTGTCGGAACGCTGAGCGGCAGGGGATGCTCAGTGTCTATCAGATGAATGAACGGATGAAGCCGAGGGTTAAAAGATGCGCTGAGAACTCCTTTTAATGCCCTCACTTGGGTCTAGATTTCAGCAGCTGCATTGTTTAGACCGATCTTTGCTTATCATTTCACTTTATTGTTTATTTATGGGTGGTATTTTATTGTTTTTACTTTTAGTATTAGTTTTCTTTTTATGGCTGCGCCTGCGGCACATGGAAGTTCCTAGGCCAGGGCTCGAACTGGAGTTGCAGCCGCCGGCCTATGCCACCTCCACAGCAATGCCAGATCCGAGCTGCATCGGCAACCTACACCGCAGCTCAGAGCAACGCTGGATCCTTAACCCGCTGAGCGAGGCCAGGGATCGAACCTGCAGCCTCATGGATACTAGTCAGGTTCTTAACCTACTGAGCCCAAACGGGAACCCGTAGTGTTTTCTTTTTATACCATTGTTCTCCAAATAGAAGCTTCCCAAACTGTATTCGCTGTGATATAACAGAGCGGAATAAAAACAAGTAAGAAAATCAAGAGAGAAGAAAAGCAAAAGTGGGAACATGGGGAAGAGAATATCCCCCAGCAGCTCCCACCCAGCTCCACTGGGCAGAGCTGAAACCCAGACATCTAAAGCCCTGCTCTTGTCCACAGGGAGAGGGGAGGGTCACCAGGTTTATGGGATCCTAAGACCCCCATAAAACTCTCTGGTGTGTGTCATACGCTTCTATCCAGGCTGAGTGATGAACACTCTGAGGGCAACCCTGAGTCAGAGACTCTCAGACCTACAAAGGGATATTGCTGTTTTCCAAACTTGCTGAAATCAAACACCACCAAATACTGGTTTTCACGCCTTACCCCTATAAACCTTCTACTTAAAAAATAATCCCTGCTCTGGCGTTCCTGCTGTGGAGCAATGGGATCGGTAGGGTCTCTGCCACGCCAGGACGCAGGTTTGATCCCCAGCCCAGCCCAGCGGGTCAAGGATCTGGGGTTGCTGCAGCCACGCTGGTGGCTGCAACCGCAGATTGGATCTGATCCCTGGCCCGGAAACTCCGTGTGCTGCGGAGTGGCCAGAAATAAAAATAAACGAAAATAAAAATCCCTGCCCCAAGCCACGGAAAATAGCTACTTATAGAGCAAAAACCAAAGGGAAGTAATTTCTTTAGGGATTGTGGTCTCAGAGAGGTAACATTGCATCTGTTTTCACTAGCAGAAAATCGTGGAACAGTAATCCCCCCGCCCCACTTCTCATAGCAGCTTTGCCATAGTTTTCACAGGATCCGGACTCGAGTTCCACGAGCTCTGTAGCTTGTCACTGACACCAGAGATTACTAAGCCTTGATGGGGTTTTGTAGCCATCTCCTCACCCATTTCCTCTTGGTTGGTCTTTTGACCCCGCAGAGTGGTGGGTGGCGGCTGCTTTAGAATGATCCTGTGAGGCCCTTATGGTGAAACTCAAGAGCCCCGACTTGGCATCTGAGACCTACACCACAGCTCACGGCAACGCCGGATCCTTAACCCACCGAGCGAGGCCAGAGATGGAACCCGCAACCTCATGGTTCCTAGTCGGATTCGTTAACCACTGAGCCACGAAGGGAACTCCTACATAATTTTTCTGAGTGAGTTGACACGCTCTCCCACAACTTCTGGCAGTATTCTGTGCCAGCGTCTCCTGAAATCGAATGAAACATCTTCATTTGGGTATCTTCAAGAATCTCCACTGGGAGCTCCCGTCGTGGCGCAGTGGTTAACGAATCCGACTAGGAACCACGAGGTTTCGGGTTTGATCCCTGCCCTTGCTCAGTGGGTTAACGATCCGGCGTTGCCGTGAGCTGTGGTGTAGGTTGCAGACGCGGCTTGGATCCTGCGTTGCTGTGTCTGCAGCGTAGGCCGGTGGCTACAGCTCCGATTAGACCCCTAGCCTGGGAACCTCCACATGTCGCGGGTGCGGCCATAAAATGACAAAAGGCAAAAAAAAAAAAAAAAAAGAATCTCCACTGAATTTTTCCCAACCTGGGCTTTGCGCCTTCCTTCTTTTTAAAAACCTGAGCTGTTTCCCGTCTCAGCCTACGGCATCACCGTTTGTCTAAGAGATCCTGGATTTCTCCCTTCCCTTCCCTCCCCGCATCCAGCCAGACCTCAAATCTATTCGATGGTACATCTGAACTATTGCACAAACGTGTCTATGTAATTTCCTTTTTATTTCACTGCTACTACCTTGGTTTAGGCCACTGTCTGAATTTTTTTTTTTTTCTGTGTTGGTTGACTGTAACTGGTTTGAATTGGTTTCCCAGTCTCTGCATTTTTTTTTTTTTTCCTCTGCTGAAACTGCAGTACATGAAAGTTCCCAGGCCAGGAATTGAATCTGAGTCACAGCTGCAACCTGTGCCACCGCTGGGGCAAGGATGGATCCTTAACCCACTGTGCTGGGCTGGGGATCAAACTCATGCTGCTGCAGAGACAACGCCGGATCCTTAACCCCCTGTGCCACAGCAGAAACTCCTCCCAGTCTCTGGTCTTATTCTCAGCCGATCCACTTTCCACACAGCAGCCGGAATTCAACTATAATCATCATTTCCGTGCTTAAAACGCTTCAAGAGTTCCCACTGTCTTTAGGATATGAGTCCACTTACTTAACGTGGCCTGAGAGAGACAGTAGGCCTGACCACCGATGACTTCTCAAGCTTCATCTCTCTCCCCTGCCTCTTCTTACTCTCACACCTGCTCCCCCCTCCTTTTTTGGGGGCCACACCCAGGGCACAGGGAAGTTCCCAGGCTAGAGGTCATAGTCACAGCCATGCCGTACCCAAGCTGAGTCTGCAACCTACACCACAGTTCACGGCAACGCCGGATCCTTAAGTCACTGAGCGAGGCTAAGGATTGAACCTGCATCCTCATGGATGCTATTCAGATGTTTCTGCTGAGCCACGACTGGAACTCCATTCACACCTTCCTCCTTCTCCTCCACTTCTTTGTACCTGCTGTTTCCTCAGTACAGCACACTGTTCCTTTCTCTGCCTAATTAACTGATTCTCATATTTCAGGTCTCGGTTTAAATGCTCTTTCTCCTAAGGAGGCCTTTCCTGATCCACTGTTCGCCTGCCCCCGTCAGAGACTGCTCTACCGCATTGCACAATGCCAAGGGGTGAAACTGGTATTGTACCATGTGTGAATGGTGCCCCCGAGGTTGTGCAATGCAGTGAGCAGGCACACGCACTCTGTTCCTCCCTGTCATTGTTTACTCCTCCTCCCTCCCGGGGCTGCAAGCTCCGCGTCCGAGTCTCCGCTCTACACCCGGCACAGAGGGAGAGCTCAGTCAATACTTGCTGAATTAATAAACGAGGTTGGGCGTTCCTGTCGTGGCTCAGCGGTTAATGAATCTGACTAGCATCCATGAGGACGCAGGTTCGATCCCTGGCCTCGCTCAGTGAGTTAAGGATCTGGTGTTGCCGTGAGCTGTGGTGTAGGTTGCTGTGGCTGTGGTGTAGGCCAGAGGCTACAGCTCCGATTCCATCCCTAGCCTGAGAACCTCCGTATGCTGCGGGTGTAGCCCTAATAAGCAAGATAAATAAATAAGTAAGCCTGAGAACCTCCGTATGCTGCGGGTGTAGCCCCAAGAAGCAAGATAAATAAATAAGTAAGTAAATAAATAAATAAGGTTGAAGAGAGAAATGACTCTTTTAATGAGTGCATGCAAGGAAAAATACGGGCATGGAAAAGATTCTGGAAACCATAGCTTTTACAGTATAAGTGACTGAAGATAATCAGCTCAAAGAAAGTAAGTCCAGAACAGATATAACAGCTGCCTTTAATATTTGAAGAGCTGGAGTTCCCGTTGTGGTGCAGCGGAAATGAATCCGACTATGAACCATGAGGTTGCGAGTTTGATCCCTGGCCTCGCTCAGTGGGTTAAGGATCCGGCGTTGCCGTGAGCTGTGGTGTAGGTCACAGATGCAGCTTGGATCTGGCGTTGCTGTGGCTGTGGTGTAGGCCGGCGGCTGTGGCTCCGATTAGACCCCCAGCCTTGGAACCTCCATATGCTGCAGGTGTGGCCCGAAAAAGCATTCATGTCCCGCGGTGAAAGCGAATGAACTTCTTGCCTGTCCTGAACTCCCTCAAATACTGGGGGTTCAGCGAATGGGTCGGCGGTGACTCAGTCACCCAGAAAGAGGAAGAGGTAAAGACGGCCTCGAGACTGAAGCGGCCAGACCGTTCATAGCCCGAGTTCACGCATATTTTTCACACAGACTTTTGGCTGCACATAACCTAAAGCCCCAATAACAGTGTCTTGTCAAAAGGAAAATTATTAGCTCACATATTAAAAACTCCGGAATAGTTCTCAGAATTTGATTGGTTAATTGGTTAACTCATGGCTTTAACAAAGTCATCAAGAACCTATTCTTTCCATTATTCTGTTTACAGTTTTTGTTTGTTGATGTATCCTCATGGCTGGGACACTCCTTGGTCTCAAGAAGGGCTCAGAAATTCCAGGCTTCATACATGGGCAGACAACCACAGCAATAAGCCTCGGGAGTTCTCGCTGTGGCTCAGTGGGTTAAGAACTAAACTGGTATCCATGAGGATGTGGGTTTGATCCCTGGCCTCACTCAGTGGGTTAAGGATCCAGCATTGAGCTGTGGTGTAGGTCATAGACACGGCTCACATCTTGCATTGCTGTGGCTGTGGTGCAGGCCGGCAGCTGTAGCTTCGATTGGACCCCTAGCCTGGGAACCTCCATATGCTGCAGGTGCGGCCCTAAAAAAAATAAATAAATAAAAAAAGAAAAGAAAAAAAAACTGCCTAGTTTTCTTGCTTTTAAGAGCAAGAAAAACATTTCCCAGTAGTCCCTCGGCCAGCCTCTCTTTGTATCTCTTTGACCAGGTTTTGTCACAAACCCTTACCTAAGTCAGTCACTGGTCAACACAATTATCATGGGAGGAGCCCAGCTCCCCTGGGAACACAGATGCTAGCAGATGCCAGACCCCTGAACACAATCAGGGGTCTTTGTCACAAGAGAAGGGGAGAATGACAGCCAACAGCAACTGCCACATTTCCTTCCTAGTTAGGATGCTAAGTTCCTGAGGTCTGTTGGAAACAAGGCGACAGGTGACCCGGCCACTACCACTTGGCTCGAGCTGTGGTCCTTGTCAGGATATGCTGCCTATGCTAGGGTACCTGTGGTTGGTACATTGCATTGGCCTGAGATTCTAATTGGAGCAGTGGTTTGTGGGTTCAGCTCCATGGCCTTTAAGGAAACTCATGGTCATTACTGTGGGCCTAGTATTGTGCGAGGCCATGAGCACAGTATCTCATGTGATCCTAGTGTCAGTCTGCAGGTCAAGGACTAGTCCCTACCTTCAGATAAGGAATTGACATCAGGCAATTTATCCAAGGTCAACAATAAGATTTGAAATCATATGTGCTACCTTTTTTTAAAAATTGAAGTATAGTTGATTTGCAATATTGTATTTGTCTCAGGTGTACAGCAAAGAGATTCAGTTATATTTATTTTTTTCAGATTCTTTTCCATTATAGATTATTGTAAGATATTGAGTATATTTTCCGGGTGCTATGCAGCAAATTCTTGTTGTTTATCCATTTCATACACAGGAGTGTGTGTATATTACTCCCATACTCCCTCCCCCCACCTCTTCCTTTTTGATAACCTTGAGTTTATTTTCTATGTCTGTGAGTTTGCTTCTGTTTTGTAAATAAATTTATTTGTATTAATTTTTAGATTCTACATATAAGTGATGTCATATAATACTTGTCTTTCTCTTTCTGACTTACTTCACTTAGTATAATGATCTCTAGGTCCATCCATATTGCTGCAAATGGCATTGTTTCAGTCTTTTTTATGACTGAGTAGTATTCCACTGTATATATGACATCATTTTTATTCATTCATCTGCTGATGGACAGATGCTTCCATGTGTTGGCTATTGTAAATAGTGATGCTGAGAACATGGGGGTTCATGTAGCTTGTATTTCTACCATTTGCTTCTTACTACCTCTTTCTTCTAATTTAGAGTTTCCATGAGTCTGGAAGTAAGCCTGGGTGTGTGATCTAAATTCTTTGCTTCTCAGATTGTCTTTGGTTGAGAACCCGATTAAGGAAAAATTCCAATCCATTATGGATCAACATTTTAATAAAATACAAAAATGAGAATTTCTAGGAAAATGAAATGAAAAAAATTATAAAGATATACCAAATCCAAGCCCCTTTTCTTTTTCTCTCTCTTCCTTCCTTCCTTCCTTCCTTCCTTCCTTCCCCCCTTCCTTCCTTCCTTTGCTTTTTAGGGTCACACCAGTGGCATATGAAGTTTCCCAGGCTAGGGGTTGAATCGGAGCTGCAGCTGTCGGCCTACACCACAGCCACAGCAACGCTGGATCCTTAACCCACTGAGCAAGGACAGGGATCGAACCCGCAACCTCATGGTTCCTAGTTGGATTTGTTAGCCACTGAGCCACGACGGGAACTCCAGGGAAAGCATTTTCTTGATGACGATTTTCTCTCTTTCTATCATGTAGGAGAGCAACCGCTACACAGTGATAATACGTGAGACAGAAGAGTCCTCGGGGTAAAAGGCCCGCACACCAGAGGAAAGATCTGTGTTTGGAGGTTCCCAGTTGGATGTGTCATTGGAGGATGATTCATCTTGGTAAAAAAAAAAAAAATGCACTTCTTGATTTGAGTGACTCTAGAGTTCTGTGTGGTTAACATGCTTTAAACACTGTAGTTTTTCTGACGTAAACGTGACTTCAGTCTGGTGAGATATATATTTACAAATATATCGGTCCTTTATTTATATGGGAAATTCCAAGAAATCTGTATTAGGGAATCTTTTGAGAAATCTAGCTCTCTTTTCCTCTAAGATTTAGAAAATCTAAAACGATCATTTGGCCAGTGTAGGAAACTCTGAGAACTGTACATATATGGAAATTAGAATCTCCCAGAATCTCCGGGATGCTCAGATATGCACCTCTCCCTTCCCTTCCCAAACGATCCGAGCACCTGTCTCATCTGCCTCCTTGTGCTGCGTTCTGCTCACCTCCTGTCTGCTGCTGCGAGCCTGCGGAACTTCAGTGCCCTTGCAGGTGACTTAACCAAAAGATGTCTTTTCAGCTCCATGACTTTGATATTTCCAGGGACCTTTTCCTCTGCTTTTGCTCAAGCCTTAAGCTCTACTGATTGTAGCCTGGCCTTTTGTTGTTCCTCAAAGAGGCCCCACCTCCAAAATCTCCTCATTCAGTCTTTGCGCTCTGGCCACCCGCTGCGTCTCCATGGTGATTCAGATTCCATCGCCTCGTCTCCATGGTGATTCAGATTCCATCACCATGACCGACTGTTCCTGGATCTCAGCAGAGCTTCAGTCCATTGGCTGGCTCCTTTCCCATCTCTGTATCCGCCCTCTCCTGTCTTTGCTTCTCTCTTGTTATTCACCTTTGAATCCCAGATCCACCTTTCTGTTCAGCCTCTTCCCTAACCCCTCAGCTTCCTCTCTCCCTGTCCTTTTGTAATCCTCACGAGGGCAAACAATCTGCCCTCTGAATGTTCACGCCGGGCCGCCAAGAGAACTCTGAGACAGGGTTTATGATCTGGAAGACCGCTTCAGTTCACCACCACCTATCTCAGCAGGGCTCATCACCGCCTGAAAAATCGACTACGTTTCTCTAGCGGTGTTGGCTTTCCACATTTTTTGCAAGCATCGTTTCCAGCCTTTGCTTCTCTCCCCAAACCTCCTTGTGTTCTCTCCTCCTTATTCACTCTTTGCAGAGAAAATACAAACCGTCTGATGGAAGCAACCTCAACTTCCTGCCAAGACATCTTCAAACCAACTTGCTTCTGTACCCACTGTCCCTGCTTCCTTCCTGTTATTGAATGAAGGTGTTTTTCCTCCTTTCACCCCCCCCCTCTTATTTTTACCTGCCTCCTGCCCCCTTCTGCTTTCTGAGGAATCTGTCTTCATCAGCTCTCCTATCTCGCCCCTCTGTCTTCAACTTCCTTTCCTCCTCCATTGACCCAAGATCTTGAAAAAGTTGCCCACACTTGTCATCCCACTTTCTCTTCTCCCATTTGTACAGCCCCGTGTATCTCCCATCTCCCGCCGCTCCTCTGCACCCTTCTTGATAAAGCCACCAATGTCCCCCTTTGCTAGTTTTGTCTTGATCCTACTTGACCTCCCAACAGCGTTTCAGCCAGCTGACTGCTCCTTTTTCACTTGAAATAGTTTCTCCCCTTGTTTTCAAGGTTGCTGTTCTCTCCAGGGACCTCTTTGTACCACTTAGGTTACTCTGTCAAGTTCCTTTGTCAACTTCGCCTGCTCTGAAATATAAAACATCTGAGTTCTCCCGGACTTGGTTCTGGGCTCTCTTGGTGATTTTTCTCCAGTCTCGCGCTTTCGCTGCCATCTCTACAGCCGTGACACCAGGCTTACGGTGCTTTGTGTCGTCGTTCCGAGAGAATGTAGTGCTCTCTCCAAGCTGGCCACTCTGGACACAGTCACTTGGAGGCAACTCCAACTCAACTGGGCCAACACGGAGTGTACCAGCTTCCCCTTCAAACCTGCTTCTTCCCTCTCCAGTTGTTCAGGCCAGAAATCTGAGGTTCATCTTGGTCATTACCTGCCATCACCACGCTCACTTAAGAAGCTGCTGAACACCTGACCGCTCGCGCTTCTCTCAATTCCGCTTTCTTACCGCCTCAGTCCAGACTGCAGTTTCCTCTTGCCTGGACTGCTAGCAAATGGTCCCTAAGTGGTGTCATTCAGAAGATACCTATTTTCCCTGCTACTTGGTAGCTTTCAAAGACTTCCCTTTGCTCTTAGGTTAGAGTCTAAAAATGCTACACCTGCCCATTGCTTCACCGTCATCTCCCTCGTGTAATGTCCCCTACTTGCTGTGCTTCACGTTTTCCCTTCCTTCCTTCCTTCCTTCCTTCCTCCCTTCCTTCCTTCCTTCCTTCCCTCCTTCCTCTCTTCCTTCCCTTCTCTCTCTCTCTTTCTTTCTTTCTTTTGGCTGCACTCGTGGCTTATGGAAGTTCCCAGGCTAGGGGTCAAATTGGAGACACAGCTGCTGGCCTACGCCACAGCCACAGCAACGCCAGATCCGAGCAGCGTCTGCGACCTACACCACAGCTCACGGCAGCACCGAATCCTTAACCCACTGAGTGAGACCAGGGATCGAACCCGAGCCCTCATGGATACTACTTGGGTTTGTTACCGATGAGTCACAATGGGAACTTGCAACATTTTATTTTCTTAAACAGTTTAAATTCTGTCCCACTTCAAGGCGTCAGAACCTGAGAGGGGACGGAGAGGCTGGAGAGTCCTGCGGGGGGCCCGGGGTCCAGCTATCAGTACGGTTAACATCAATACAAATCTGCCCTTGCTTCAGAGACAAGCAGTTCTGAAGTCCCCCTAGTCTTGGCCCTTCTAAGGGGTCTTTAAATATGTGGCTCCCTCTGCTAAGGCTCTCATCCCCTCCCTCTTCATTGGCCGACCCCCACTCATCTTGCCTGTCCAGGTGAACGTCACCTTCTCATGGAAGCTGTCCTGTAACACTGAGTCTAGGTTAACTGCTCTGGTTTTATTTATTTTTTAATTTTTTTGTCTTTTCTAGGGCCACACCCGCGGCATATGGAGGTTCCCAGGCTAGGGGTCTAATCGGAGCTGTAGTTGCCAGCCTTCGCCACAGCCACAGCAACGCGGGATCCGAGCCGCGTCTGCGACCTACACCACAGCTCACGGCAACGCCGGATCCTGAGAGAGGCCAGGGATCGAACCCGCAACCTCATGGTTCCTAGTCTGATTTGTTAACCACTGAACCACGACGGGAACTCCTTAACTGCTCTGTTAAAAGCTCTTACCTCTCATCTAGCAGAGATCACAATTATAATAAAATTGTGTAGTTAACTTTGCACTGTCTCTTCACACCCCTGGTACTGAAATCCGTGAAGGTAGATTCCTTGTCTGTCTTATTTCCTGCTTCGTCTTCAGCACACAACTAGTACTTAGAGCCTAACAGATTTTTTTCGGCGGTGGGCGTGGGGGGCGTGTCCATATCCTGTGAAAATTCCTGAACCAGAGATCAAACCTGCACCACAGCAGCGACCTGAGTCACAGAAGCGACAGTGCCGGATCCTTTAACACGTAGGCCACCAGGGGACTCTGAGCATAATAGGTTCTGAGTAAATAAATGCACATCTCATACGAACGCTGATCGGAGGCAAATTCCAGGGAGAAGCCAGTCTGCCTCTCTTTTAAGCCTCATCCTTGTCATATAAGCAGGTAGAGATTATTCTGTAAGGAGACTTGATCAGTTATTTATGCTGCGTGCTAATCTCTATTACTGTTTCAACCCTGGTGGAGAGATATGACAGGATATGGTTGGGAAAATGAGGTCCCCCTCATTTTCAAATAGACGTGGGAGTCCAGCTTGTGTACTGGACAAACTCTAGGCTCCCTTATGCAATGGCTTCTTGGGGGAAAAAAATCTTTTTCTTGAAAAATAGTAAGGGAGAAAACAAAGTAGTGGATGGTCTCGTTTTTTTAGGTGGTTAGCAAGTAAGCGGCGGGGATGGAAAATGAGCATGTATGAACACAGCCCAGTGTTGTAATCAAAACCCTAGTTAATCTAATCCATCTTGATGTTATGCGCAACTATTATTGCTCTGAATGGGATTTGGCATCTATGTTAAGCAGTTCATTGGATTTATGCAACTCAAATGTTGTGATTCATATGTATATATTTTTAACTTCATCAAGCCAGGTATTCTGGAGACCAACCCCAGGCACTGAAAAAAAAACCACCATTTCCTTCTTTCCCTCTCAAGTACAGGGATGGTCCATTTTTGCTTTCCGCATAGAAATGGTGGGTAGGGAGGCAGAAAGCACTAGAATGAAAGGTTCAGGTTTAGTGATGGGCGCGCCAGTCGCGTTCAGCTGTTTTTCATGGTGTTGGCACCAGTCTTATTATCCGGTTGCATGTGAGCATTTTTCCTAAGAAGTAGAGCTGCTTGTATTAAATATTTCCTCTGTGGAGTTCCTGCTGTTGGTGCAACAGAATTGGTGGCATCTCTGCAGTGCCGGGATGCAGGTTCAGTCCTGGCCAGCACAGTGGGTTACAGGATCCAGCCCTGCGGTGCGGGTCACCACTGCTGCTCGGATCTGAACTCCGTATGCCGTGGGGGCAGCCCCCTAATTTTTTTTTTTTTCTTCTGTGCTTTGCATGTATATGTGCCTTTATTTCTTATGACAACCACACTTTGAAGGCATGCTTTTTTCCTCTCCTTGTTACAGAGCATGCTGAGGTAGGTGATGGCTCAAGGTCATGTGGCTTGGAGCAAGGTTTGGCGATTCCAGAGGCCATACGCGTCATCACTGTGCTCACGGAATAAGAGGTAGTTTGTGTTACTTCCCTTCAGGTCTCTTCTCACTCCTGCTTCCTCTTCAACCAGAGACTGGAAGCTCAGGGCTCTGTGGCTGCTCAGCCCCGCTTAAAGAGGGGAACTGCTGGTGATACTGGGACACGGTTGAGAGAATTCTGGGGGCAGACACAGGAATTCCTTGCAGACACAGGAATATGTCTTGGAGGAAGGAACAAATGAGAGTGGGGCTGGTTAGTAAATAAATAAATAAATAAATAGATAAATAAATAATAGGAGTTCCCGTTGTGGCGCAGCGGAAACGAATCTGACTAGGAACCATGACGTTGCAGGTTCGATCCCTGGCCTCGCTCAGTGGGTTAAGGATCCGGCGTGGCCGTGAGCTGTGGTGTAGGTCACAGACGCAACTTGGATCCAGTGTTGCTGTGGCTGTGGAGTAGGCCGGCAGCTGTAGCTCTGATTAGATCCCTGGCCTGGGAACGTCCATATGCTGTGGGTGTAGACCTAAAAAGCAAAATAAAAAAACAAAAAAACAAAACCAAAATAGAATGGAGCTGGCTGACTGAAGGAATCTGATGGTGGAATTAGCAACTACGAGCTTGAAGGGAACTTAGTGGTGTTGAAACTTTGGACCACAAAGGACGGCTGAGATTAATTTTCCTTAGAGACTCTCTTTTAAACTGTTTTGGCTGATTAATTTTTTTAAGGGAATAATTCCATTATCTGATTTGGCTCATCAAGCACATGATACATAAAGACCAAACAGAGCTTGCAATCTGTAAGAAGTAACCTGCTTTTCTATACAGTGTGGCTACTACTTTAGCCAATCTGAAGCAGCGCTCTGAGCCTGTACAGACTTAAAGAGGGTAGAGGTGACAAATGTACAGTTCCCACGAGGCTTTTTCGAATTTTCGAAATTGTTCAAACACAATCCTCTCCCTTACGTGAGTGCCTTTAAGAAGCCATGTGAGTGGGAGTTCCCATTGTGGCTCAGTGATTAATGAACCCGACCAGTATCCATGAGGACTTGGGTTCGATCCCTGGCCTCGCTCAGTGGGTTAAGGATCCAGAGTTGCCGTGGGCTGTGGTGTAGGTGGCAGACGTGGCTCGGATCCAGCGTTGCTGTGGCTGTGGTGTAGGCAGGCGGCTACAACTCTGATTCAGTCCCTAGCTTGAGAACCTCAGTATGCTGCGGGTGTGGCCCATTAAAAAAAAAAAAAAGGAAAGAAAAAAGAAGCCAAGCAAATGTAATGGCCCCAGTTGGAAGCCATTGATCCATACCCACTTCCTTATTTCATTATTGAGGACACTGAGGCCCAGACAATGTAAGTAAAACCTCTGAAGTCATTGAGTGAGTCAGTTCTGAAAAAGAATATTGAATAATGGACCATATATTACCTGGAACCCACACCAGCTGCTCAGAGATATAGAGGTGACCGGTTCATTCTGTAGCCAGTTCTGAAGCTTACGCAAGTTCGGAGGTCTTCCTGCCATTTTCGATTCTGGGTGTATGTTCTTATGATCCAGCTCCCATTTCCTTGCAGTGTTACCTCTGCTTTTCCATAAATCACCCCAGGCCTAGAGCCGCTCCACAATTCAATCCCTATACACAAGCAATTTGAGGGGGAATGCGCCATCCAGCAGTTTCTGCCATCTGGCCAGTCTTCCCTCTTGCCTCTTTCTCTTCGTCTCTGATCTCATTCCTTTCCTTCCAGACTGTGCCTCATTCCTAGGCTGGGAGAATCTGTTTGCTTTTTCTCAGTCTGATCTCTTGTCAGTGGCCAGAGAGGGTAACCACACTGTCCATCACGGACTTTGGGGGGAGCCCTTCTCCCTGGCCCCATCCCTCTTGCCTCCGGAGCTGGGAGCACAGACAGACAGAGAGTCTCACTCTCCACTGATAACCAGACTCTGCTGGGAGGGAACTGGTGGACGAGGGAGGAGACGAGGTGGTTGCTCTTCTTAGAGAATGAAGATTTGAAAAAAGAAATCTCTATTCAAACCTCATCTTGACACTTCCCATCCCAAACACATGTAGGTCGTTGTACCCGGCATTCCGTTTGACTCTCATGTCACACACTCTTATGTCCACTGACTCTCATGTCAATATCCGAGCTGGTATCAGTCAGCTCAGGCTGTGGTAACAAGATAAATTCATCTTCTCAGTTCTGGAGACTGGAAGTGCAGGAATAAGGTGCTGGGGAGGTAAGTTTCACCTCTTCTCTTGTCTTGCTGCTCTTGCCATCTTGCTGTAAGCTCACATGACCTCCTTTTTTTGGGGCTGGGAGAGGATGGCAGGGCGGAGGGTGGTGGCAGTGGAGAGAGAGAACACACACAGGAGTAAGCTCTCTACAATCTCTCCTTGTAAGGGCACTAATCCCAGCGCCAGGGCCCCACCCTGTGGCCTCATCTCATCCTAATTACCCCCCAAAGGAGCCCTCTCCAAATACCATCACTTGGGGGTGAGGGCTTTAACACAGGAATTATGAAGAGACACACTGGGTCCAAAACACCTGGGAGCGGAGTTTTGCTACTTTCTCAGTTGAAACACTGAGGCTCAGAGAAGTAACTGAGCTGCTAAGAGAGCATTGAGGGAGAGCAGTGTTCATGACGATGAACCATCCATGCACTCTGATGCCTGCCCACCTCTTCCCCTTCCCCTCCCTAGCTAGCCATCCGGCTCAAAGCAATTTCTTCTAAATCCTTAGGAGGTAGTAGTTTTACCACGATGGGTTTCTTTGGTACTTCTCCCTTCGAAAGGTGGAATCGAATTCTTCTTCCCCTGAATATGGGTTACCCTGACCGATGTGCCTCTAACAAATGGAATGTGAGTTTTCTGAGATTAGATCTAAAAGACACCATGACTTCCCCCTTGCTCTCTCTCTCGGATCACTGACTCAGGGACAGAGAGCTGCCATGTTGAAAAAGACACTCAAGAGGCCGTGTGAGGAAGCTCATGTGGCAAGGAGCCCAGGCCACCTGCCAATAGCCAGTGAGGGACCAATGTTTCCTGCCAACAGCCCTATGGAGGTGCCACCGTGGATGTCAGTCACCCAGCGCCAGTCAAGGCTTCAAGGGATTGCCACCCTGGCTGTCATTTTGACTACAGCTTCATTAGAGACCATTTCGCTCCAAGATTCCTAACCTATAGAAACTGTGAGACGATAAATATTGGTTGTTTTAAGCTGGAAAATTTGGGGGTGGGGGGGCCATAGTACATCACGGATACAAAGAGAAAGGTATTTATGCTATTCTCAGTCGTCCATCTTCCACTTCACCCATGGGGCCAAGCCCCGTCAGCACTGCTGAGCATCGGTCACCTCTTGTAGAAAATAGAAATAAAACACTATACGGTATAACTGATACTGATATTTGGTGTTTGGTATATACCTGCCTAGTACTGACTCGCTCAAAAGAAGGGCTCAATCAACTGTTGTTGTTGTCAGCATCTTATCAGCTATGTGGCTTCTCCAGGTGAGTTTCAGATGCCCACTTCCCTCACGGGAGGTGCCAACCTCAAACTGAAGCCAGTGTGCATTGCCAGGCAGACGGCCCTAACCACCCACACCTTCCAGGCCAAGGGGCCCATGGTTTCCTCTCCTTTTCAGTAGAGGGAGCCTCCCTCCCGCTCTCATTGTCTTCGGCGGGTCTCCGTTATTAACCTTAACCTTTCATCTCAGAATTTCAGCTTTGATGCTTCCCACTTCCTTCCTATGGTTACTTGAACCGAAGTGAGTCAGGTCTTACTGAAAAACTGACCACAGCCACTGAGCTCCCACCCTCCCCCAGGCCAGGGCTGCTCGGGCAGCGCATGAGGGGATCAGTGTTTACTCAGCCCGTTCTTTCTCCTCTCTGCCTGGAGTCTTGGGGCTTTGCATAGGGCTTCCCCAGCCACCACGCCCCTCCCAGCAGACCGCAGTCAGAAGCCGATCTCACATTTGTCTGGCTGCTCAAGGAGAGAAAAGAAGTGCAGCAGCGGCTTGAATCCTCGGGTAGCCGATCCACTGGGCTAATTGGCTCATATTCCACTCCATTGGGTCTAGCCCATTGCCTCTGATCTCAGCTCGAGGAGGATTTGGTGGGAGTTTTTAAGTGTGAATACCAGTAACAGCCAAGCGCGTGTGCCAGGGTCTCCTCCTGGTGTCTGGAGCTGTGCACGGTGTTTTGTCTTTTTTTTTTTCCCAAAGACAAAACGATCATTTTAATTCGGCTTCAGAGAAGCTGTCACATGAGTTTGGATTAGAAAACGTAACGAGGCTTGGTTTTTCTGGAAATGCAAGAAAGAGAAATAATTCTGATAGGTTCAACAGTCATTTTCCAGATCTTCCTCTTGTATCAAAAAGCTCTATTTCTTCTCCCCAAAGCTCCCAGAGATGACTTGCCCTCTTTTTATCTTGCTCTAGCCAATGCGACCCCATTCGCCTCCACCCCACGCCTCTCCTTTTAGTCACACTGTGTGGATGCCAAAGACCCTGGGCTCTGACCAAAGGACGGAATTTGTGCCCGAAGCCAGCAAGCCACAGCAGTGGCACCCCAAACCCCACTCCTGGTCCCCATGGCAGGGGCCACAGGGTTGGTATTGTTTCCACTGTCGCAGAAAGAAGGAGCCGAAAGCTGACTCTTAGCACAAATAAAGGCCCGAGGTGGAGAGAGAATGAGGGCTCCCAGGCCTAGAGTAGGCTGCAAGCTGGGGGTGGGAAAAGGGAATTTTTTGCAGTCATTCCATTTTTAGAAATAAGGAGGGAAAACGGGACCTTTTCCCACTGTTTCGGTTCTACGAGGTACTCTCCTGCTGAGCTCCAAGGGGGACTGCGGGTCCAAAAGGATCTAAGCAAGTCGGGACTTTGCCCTGGCAGAGGTCACGGTGATGAACGGGAAGACAGGTCCACGTAATGATTTGGAGGAAGATGATAGAAATTTCAGGTCTCTCCGAGGCTGCCACTCCTGCAGAGGACAAGGCAGTAAGAACCAAGGCAACCGCTCCAGACTGGGGGAGCTGGGAAATCATCAGGCCTTTTCGTAGGTCCCACATCAGGTGTCAGATCCCACTCTGGACGTGACACGTGAAAGGGCAAATCTGGCTGTGTAGTCAATGCTGGCCCCAAACACAGGGACTTCACAAGTTCCCAGTGAGATTCAAAGTTTCCAGGAACCAAGCCAAAGAGAGACACCCCTGCACTCAAGGAAATCCCAGAGCTGTGGTGGCAAGTGGACATCCCCCTGGGAAGAGAGCAGCTGTAGACAGTGATATGGGGACACCTAGGATGGTTTGAACCAGTGTCCTTGTTCCAGAAGCTCTACCCTCTCTTCTTTGGCTGGGGCTCCCAAAGGGGATAGCATCTCTGATATATATATATATATATATATATATATATATACACACACACACACACACACACACACACACACATATATATACATATATATATATATTTTTTTTTTTGTCTTTTTTTTGCTTTTTCTAGGGCCGCACTTGCGGCATGTAGAGGTTCCCAGGCTAGGGTCTAATCGGAGCTATAGCTGCCAGCCACAGCCACAGCCACGGGGGATCCGAGCCGCATCTGCGACCTACACCACAGCTCATGGCAACACCAGATCCTTAACCCACTGAGCAAGGCTGGGGATCGAACCTGCAACCTCATGGTTCCTAGTCGGATTCATTAACCACTGAGCCACGACGGGAACTCGGCACCTCTGATATATTTCTGATATAGCATTTCTGAGGACTAAGATGGGCCCAGAGGCAATGACGGCCAACTTGTCTCTATAAGAGCGCAGCTATCTTGGTTTCCAGCCTGGCTGGAAGTCGCAGTACTTTATCTTAATCCTCACCGAATAACCCAGGCCAAGTTCGCCTCTGGAACGTTGGAGCTTAAAGAAGTAAACAGAAGCAACAACAAACAATATGAAACCTCGCCAAAACCCCAAAAGCAAAACACTCTGAAAAACTCCCTCTGCCGGTCTTTTTAATTTTGGTACATTTAGAATCTCATCCTTAGCCTTGAAAATCAGCAAGATCATGAAGGATAATTCTTTCTTTTTTTTTTTTAATCTTTTTAAGGCCGTACCGGTGGCATGTGGAGGTTCCCAGGCTAGGGGTTGAATAGGAGCTGTAGCCGCCGGCCTACGCCACAGCCACAGCAACGTGGGATCCAAGCTGTGTCTGTGACCTACACCACAGCTCACGGCAATGCCGGATCCTTAAACCACTGAGCGAGGCCAGGGATCGAACCCGCATCCTCACGGATCCTAATTGAGCCATGAAGAGAACTCCCATGAAGGATAATTCTTTAGAGGATTGAGTTTTTGGGATGACAGTGGTGGTTTTTGCTGTTGGCTTTTGAAGGGAGAACAGCTTTTTCACTGGTCAGATTAGGAGGCTCCCCTCTCTGGAAGAGGGGTGCTGTTTTTCTTTTTCTGGAATGTGGAGTCTATTCATCCACTCGCCTCTAAGAAACTTCGAGGGAACGATTTTAGTCAGACAGAAGTCAACGGACACCAAAGCATTTGAATAAGACCATTCATTTATTCATAATTAAAATCTGCTATGAAGACAGACAAACAATGTAACATTCCCAGAGGAACTGAACTGCTTCTAGTTAAAACTGAGTTCTATTAGAACCACTTTTAGGTTGTTTTAAATAACAAGCTGGCCACAGCTTTCAAGAATGAAGTGTTTGGGGAATGAGGTCAGGGCAATCCCTCAGAGCCATTGGAATATTACTTATCAAAGGGGCCCCCCAGTTTCTCTTCCTATGAGCATTAAGACTCTGTCACACTCCAGAAGCCCCATGCCCAGGGACAAGGAAAAGTGGGGAGCGGTCAGGAAAAACAGCCCACCTGCTTTCCAGTGTCGTTAGGCTTGGAATGGTAGCGGCAGTTGGCTCCGAAGGAACATTCCCGCCCCCCCTCCGGTACATAACTTACAATTTCTCTAACACACTTGAATACCATAGGGCGCGCCCTATGGAAAGCTTAAACACAGGTGAAAATAATAAATACTGAAAAAAAAGTATAATATTGTGCTTCCTTCTAAATAGTTCACAGAGAAGCGCGGTAAATAAATAGAAATGGGAGCTGAGGTATCAGAGGTAATAAATATCCCAGGGGAGAGGAACAGCGGGGTCCCCGGGGTGCTGGTTCTGCTCCCCCAGAGCCCTGGAGCAGATGTTGAGAGTCTCCAATTTCTGTCCTAGAGTTTAGTAGAGTCGCCGTCCTAGATGTTTATTTTTTTTTTCTTCTTCTTCCCTAGGACGCTTCAGTTCTTCGTCTTCATCTTCATCGTCATGTAGGCTTCTATGTAGTTGATGAAGATGTCGAACTCACCCATGGCTTTGTAGACACCCCTCTCCTGGAGCTGCGTGGGGAGAGAGAAGAAATATTTAGTGAAAACGCCATCTGAGCAAGGAAGTGGGTCCCTTGCGCGGCTGCGCATGACCTCTGGGCTCAGAAGCCACCTTGCTCCCTTGTATTAGCCGGTGAAGCAAGGATTCTGGGGACCCAACCGTTTGGAGGAAAAGATGCGCAGACGGCCCGAGAGCAGCAAGAGGAACAGCCACTGCGCAAAGCACAGTCTTCCAGATGGTGCCTTTGCCACCGTTTCAAAGGTCACGTGCTCACATGACGCTTACTCAAAATCCGATAAAAAAGACATTAGCGGAAGCCCTTTGCAAGCAGGACATCGAGAGAAGGAGAGAAGGAGGCCTTGTCCCCTACCCATGGATCGAGCAGGCCCTGCCCTATTGCTCTGGCCTGCTGTCACAGATTTCCGTTCTCGGATGCTGGCACCCTGCCCAGTGTCTGTCCCCAGCCCACTCGGAGCACGGGGGCCCCGGGGCTTCTGGGAAGTACGGCAGAAGAGTTCACGGACTGTTGGAAGCGTGAACCCCCCACCTGGTTTGAGAGCCGCCACCCTGGGGCGCCTTGAGCGGGTTACAAGGGGCAGATGGAAGGAGGGGGCCCGGCTCCAGATAAGGGCCAGCTCTGCTTCCCGCTCTGAGTTTTGGAGAGTTCGGACCAGAACCCGGGGCGTGTTGGTAAGAGCACGGACACGTGTCGGCTTCCTGCACGTGTGGCTTCAGCCTAGCTTCCCAACAAGCTACTTTCTGTTTCCTTTGTCACTCTCCCCAGCACCCAGCTCACTGCGTTCACAGCTGGCTGGCCGGCCCAACCCGCAGGCCTGCAAAGGCGGGGCGCAGTCATTTAGAAACCCCCAAAGAACACTTCACAGAAAGCAAATATCACTGAGGCGGCAGCTCCTCACTGGCTGAGGAGGTCACACCATTTCTCGGGTTCCCACACTCCCTCCGAGCGAAGGACAAGGCCCGCTGAGCACCCGCTCCCCCGAGGGGGCAGAGGTCACGCTCCTCAAACCCTTCCCCGCCAGCATCGCCAGCTCACCTTGCTAAAGACATTCTTCACCTGCTCCACGGCCTTGCTCTTGTTTTCACAGGGCAGAAATTGATGCTGGGGGAAGGAAAGAGAAAGTGTGAACTACACTGGCGCCAGGGTCTGGGTCCGGAGAGCTTGGGGGAAAAGCTGGTCGCAGGGGGAGGCCAGACTCATCCTGAATGTCCATACTCCGGGGCACGACTGAGCATCCTGCCTCCTTCCCCACCGGACAGAGAAGAAACAGCCCTGGGAGATGAGCTGCCTGTCCTCCCCCCCCATCGCCCCCCGAGGTTTACAAGGCTGCAGTCAAACCCGGGTCAGGGAGCTTCCTCCTGCGCCTGTGCCAGCGCTGACCCGAGTGCTGAGCCAGCCACTCTGTCCTTTCCTGCTTCTCTGTCCTGTCCTTCTCCTTCAGTCCAGGCCACGAGGACTGTTTCTGTCTCCGAGGAATCGAGACAGAGCCTAAGCTCGGCCCGTCACACCCTTTGCA
The DNA here is from genome assembly GCA_004024745.2 of Catagonus wagneri. NCBI lineage: Eukaryota > Metazoa > Chordata > Mammalia > Artiodactyla > Tayassuidae > Catagonus > Catagonus wagneri. The sequence goes on along the minus strand of PVHT020000010.1, from coordinate 2,890,852 downwards.
CGGTCCTGTCCTACAGACAGAGACCAACTGATTTCTTCACGTCAGCGAGGGAACAGAGGAAACCAGCCAGCAGCGACGGTATCTGTATACTGTCCGCTGGAGAAAGCAATTATCCTGGGGAGTTATTCACAGATACTAGCCTAGGGGTACAGGGGACCACCCACCCCTCAAAAAATACCAAGGAGGATCCTGTCCATCGGCTTCCACCTGAAGCTCTGCTTTCCAAAGGTGAAGAAGAAGAGTAAAGTGGCGTTTCTTTTCTGGGACCCTCACCTCTGGCCCCTCCGGTGGGGTCTGGGGCCCCAGGGACCTGGGAGCCCTGACTGAAGCTGGGGTGGGGGTGGGGGACCTTTCATGAAGACAGAAGGGAATAGCTAATAACCCACAAATGACTCACAAATAACAGGAAAGCTGTTGCAAATGTTCACATGTAAACGCTTAGCAGCCGCCCCCACCCCTGCTCAGAGAGAAATGAGCAAGACACGGGACTCCAACGCCCGCCCGCCCGCCCGTCTCTGCTTCTCCCGGGTGTGAGCTAGCTAGCTGGGTCAGGAGAAGTTTCGGGAAGAAGCCGAGCAGGCGAAGGAAGGAGCCGGTCTGCTACTCACACAGCGCCGCAGCCTCAGCCTCAGGGTCTTCAGCTTCTCCCCCAGGGAGTTCACATGCTCTTTGATGTCTTTGCTGTCACTCTCCGCCTTCGGCATCACGTCTTCCAGGTAAAACTGGATCATCTCGGACAAGGCTTGGCAACCCAGGTAACCCTAAGGGCGGGAGCAGGGGCGGTTGGTGGCCGGGAGGGAGGCTGCCGCACTGTCCCCGAGGACCTTCTTAAGTGGCCACCTCCCCCCGCAGGACTGAGCTCTCTGTTATCCGCCCACCCCCCATCCCCGCCCTGCACCCTCCCGGCTGCTGGCTCTGTGCTAAGATCTTCCCACTTCTCCTTTTCTGAAGTGAAGGAAGCGGGCCCGGCTCCTGGCAGGCGAGGAGCGGAGCCGTCACGCCTCACACTCCCTGCCGCCACCCCCTGCGGCCCTCACCTTAAAGTCCTCCAGCAGAGACCCGGTCAGCAACAAGTCGCCCAGCTCGTCCTTCATTTGCTGCGAGAAGAACCCAAGGAGAGTGAGCCCGAGGTTTGGGGAAACGCTGAAAATGACTGTTTTTCCCAAGCCCTTGATTTCGTTATTTTCTGCCCAACCCCCCGGCGCGCCCCAAAAATGGAAAAGAGAGCTTTTAAAACAGGACATGCAGCCGTGCTGGGAACCCTTATTTTAAGCAGGTCCTTCCTCCAGGGATCCAGTCACTTAAAAAAAAAAAAAAGCAAAATCTGATTTTGAAGTCTTGCCTGAGTCCTGGTCTTCCTACTGCAAAGCCGTGTCAGGTGCCCAGGGGCCCCTGTGCCAACCGCTCAGTGCCCTTTGCTTTTCTTTCTCTCTCCCGGCCGCCGCCAGTCCGCGACACCTGACAACCGGCTGCAGCGCTAGCTGCAAGGTCTCCGGGAGTGGGGAGCATCGAATGCAGGTTTCTCTCCCATGTGACCCTTCCCCAAACCAGTCTTTCAAGGTTCTGGAAGTCCTCTAAGCCAGGCCACTTTCATTGCCCTGCCACAGGGCGTGCAGTGGGACTCTTTTCATTTCCAGCCAAGTCCAGCTCCTTGTGCTCTTTCCTTGCCAATGACGCATCGGGCTCCAACCGAATCTTATAAAAGTTTCTGAGCACAGGAGAAGGTATATATATATATATATATATATATATATATATATATATATATATATATTTTTTTTTTTTTTTTTTTTTTTTTTTTTTTTTTTTTTTTTTTTTTTTTTTTTTTTTTTTTTTTTTTTTTTACAAGCAGCTTTTCCTGCACAATTTGCTGCATCACCAAAGCTTAGAAGTAGGTTAACCCACTCAACTCCAGGCCCGGACCAGGGACTCTCTTAAGAATTTTAAGTTTGCAAGGGGAAGAGGAGATGAAAATAAAATTATGTGTGTGCGGGGGGTGGGGTGGGATGTTAAAAAAAGAAAAGAAAAAGAATTTCAGTTTGGGGGAACACGGGTGCTTGGGTGGGAGGGTCTCCGAGCCCCCGCAGCATGCCTGGCTCAAGAGATCCCAAGGAGGAAGGAAGGATGGCGGGTGGGGGGGAAGGCATCATACTCACAAAGAAACTCTTCACGGGGCTGAAGGCAGCTCGGAGCTCCCGGAGCATGAGGGGCAGGCTGGTTGGGAAATGGATGCAGCTGTTCTCAGAGTGACTGCTGGCTGCCACCCCTGCCAGGAAGATCAGGCAACACAGCAGCGCTGGGCTGGGCATGGCGAGCGGTGTCTTCTTCGTTGAGTCGGACTTGTGGTTTGGTTTTGCAAGAGCGAGCCCCTGTTGTGTAGACCTTCACCTACTGTTGTCCCTTTTTATATTGTTCAGTGAGGCCTCCCCATTCATAAAAAGCCACAGGTCACAGATTTCCTGGCAAGGTTTCTTCTGATTAAACTCCTCCCTTCCCTCGTCCTCTCCAACTTTGCATTCATTCGTTGAACCTCTTACTCAAAGCTTTTAATTTTTGCATCGTAAGCAAAAGAGATGGTTGAAAAACGAAGTTCTGCATATGGTTATTTTTAGGAGAAGCTACCTCTCTCTCCCTTTAAAAATAAATATGCAGCTTCTCTTAATAAAAAAAAAAAAAAGTTGATTTCCTGGGGTGAACAGCTGTTCTGTGCGCAGAGGCCCCACGGTTGTGGGTTCCATTCACGTGTCCCTAGGTCACAGTGACGTGGACACATTGGCCATTCCAGGATACAGTGGGATTGAGAAATAGCTGGGTCCCTTCCCCAACCTGGCTTGAGTGCCCAAGGGTTCTTCTTGCTGGATTGGGAAGTCACCTCACCTGTCCGGAGCTCAGATTCCCCTCCGTGGAAATGAGGGAATGAGTTAAATATCCTCGAAACTGCCTTTCTGGTTCTTTCATTTTCTGTTCCAGGACCGCTCCTTAAAGAGGCCAGCTTCTCACAGGACAGGCAGGGGCATGGGCATGGCTCCAGGTTGCTTCTCTGGCCCTGGATTCACTTAGACCCTCAGATCGGGGTCCCCAGCCCCCCTCGGCCCAGCCCAGTCCTCAGGGGAACTTAGAAAGAATAGGCTGGAAGCTGTACCTGCCAATCACGGTGCCCCTCATCTTTATAGCGGGCAAACCGAGGCCCAGAGGTGTCAGGTGACCTGCACAAAGTTAATGGGTGCTGAGCGAGGGAGCCAGAATTGGCACCCAGGCCTGCCTGACACTCATGCCACATTCCTTCCGCTACTCCATGCTGTCCCCCGCGAGTGGAGTGGAAAGTCTGGATTAAGGAGTCATTAGATTCCTCCTGAGTTGTGCGATTCTTTTAAACTGGAATAACAAGGCGGAAGAAGTAGAGACAACAAGGAAGGTAACTTGGGATTCCAGGAAGGCTGGACAGGGATTTCGTTTCTCTCCTCTTACCCACCCCTTCTCCTCCTTCCAAGGCAGACTTCGTAGTCTTGCTTTGGATTTGCACGTGTGCGTGCGCGCGCGCCTGTGTGTGCGCGTGTTTAGGGGCAGGGTAGCCAGAGGTGGTGACAAATGTCTCCCTACTGTTAGTAAGGGAAGGTAAGGCTAGTGGCAGTCCTGCAGGTATCGGGGACATCTCCGCGGGTCCTTTGATTGTGCCTTGACCTCCCCCTCCTGCAGGGACTTCTCTCACCACCTCTGCGAAGCGCGCTGCCCTGGGCGGGGTGGGGACAGGAGGCCTGGGCTCTGCCCTGGTTCTGTTACTCTTTGAACTCAGGGCAAGTCGCTTGAGCTCCCTGGGTCTGTTTTCCATCTATCCCTCGGGAGCGCAGCAGTACCTGCCTCGTGCCTGCCTGGGTGGGGTGGGGGGGTTCTTTGGGCTTGACGCGGGGTGGAGCTGGGGGAGGTAACAAGTGGACCCAGGCAGAGGATGTCTCCTGCGTTTCTGTTATTTCCTCGCCTTCCTGCATCCGCACGGGGATACCTAGGTGGCGCTGGGTTCTGAGCCTGCCGCATTCCAGACAGCTGCTGCACCAGCTGTACTGGGGCCGGGCTGGGGTGAGTGGGGGGGAGGGGCGAGAGGGCGGAGCTTGTGGGTCAGGATCAGGGCACCGCGGCTGTCGTTCCCAAGCGAAGAATTTCTAAAGGACGCTCCTCACTGTGGAAGGGACCCGTGCTCAGTCGCCTGTGATAAACTGTAACGGAACAGAATATGAAAAAGAACGTATGTACGTGTGTAACTGAGCCACGCAGCTGTACAGCAGAAATTGTCACAGCCTGGTAAATCAACTCTACTGCAATAAAATTAAAAATAAATATAAAAGAAAAGACATGGGCTTGGACCTGACTCCGGAACTGCCGCACCTACTGAATTTACGCTAGGCTTAGGAGTTCTCAGTTATGCCCCTAGGATGCAGAGGGAGGGGTCAGGGGCTGGAATCTGTGCCCCTTCCTCCCTCCTCCTTCCCTCTCGGCTCCTGGGTATTCTGGGCTGTGTCTGCTGACCCCTCTCTGAGTTGGGTGTTCTGGGAACAGACATCCTGGCAGCACACCAGACGACTCGAACCCTGGTGAGACGCCAAGGCTCTGTTCCCCAATCCTGACAGCACAGAGCTCCCTATTACCTTTGTTTGTCAGCCTGCCCTGTGCTGTTCCACTACTAAACCGACAACCTGAGGTAGCTGTCACCCTTGGGCACCGCTGCCCCCCTCCCGCCAGTCAGCTGGGAGCTCCCTGAAACAGGGCGCTGCTTCATTATTCTTTGGGGAACCTGGTGCCAGGCACAGGGTCTGGCCCATGGGAGGTGACAGGTCCTTTTTTCTATGTTGGGGTGGGCATAGCAGAACACACTGTGAGCCTGGACCGGACATAGGCAAGCATTCAGAGAAACAGAGAGAGCAAGGCAGAATTTCTTCCACTTTCTGTTTACAATTTGAGGTACGTGTGCAAGTAGACACACACACAGACACACACAGACACACGTGCATACACCTGCACATGACAGCAGGAGAAAGCTGGTCAAGAGCCATTCCTATCTTTGTTTAGTCCACAATCCATTAGGTAGGGTTAGGGTTAGGCTCTGACTTCTTTACCTAGTTTCAGATGCGCTGTCAGTTACCTCAAGCCAGTTGTTAAGGAGTTGATCCTTTCTTCATTGATTTGAAATCATTGTCCCCTCTCACCTCGAAATGTTCAGAATCAGAGACCATTTAGGCAACCTCGTGGATGCAACTGCTTAATTCACAAATGGAGGTAACAGGGTCTTCCCTCTCCACACATCTCATAGGACCGATGTCAAGCTGACACACGAGAGTAATAGGTATGAATGTTTGGGGAAAAATTCAGATCCTCAGCTTATATGTTGACAAAACAAGAACGACACAGATGACTCCTGTTTCTCAAGACTGTGAAGGAATCATTCATCCGAAAAGTCATTAGGATCCACTGGGAAAAGTCCCAAACTTCGAGGTCATACAGATGAGACAGAAATGTCGACAGTTTGCATGTTGGTTCCAGGGAAGAGCCCGGGCAGGGGAGAGAGTGGGCAGCAGACACGTGCTGTGGATGGATGGTGTGTTCCTCTGGGCACCACTAGGCCCTGTGGATTTCAAGACAACGCAAATGCCAGTCTTTAGGCCACGAGGTCCTTGAGGGAAAATGGCCCCAGTTCAATTTTCCCTTAGGCCCAGATGCATATAGGAACTGTCTAATATGCGCTTCTTAAGTGGCATTTCAATGATTTTTTTCCCCCCGTGGGGACTCACTAAGAAATCAGAGGAGAGTGTGGGAGGGGAATAATTCTTCTCTCCCACCCCTGCTCCAGTATATTCCTAAAGTCCACACTCAGCAGCAGAAGAAAGAAAACTTGACTCACCACGGCTTAAAAAGAAAAGAGATATCACAGTTTTGGTCTCCCTTGACAAGAAGTTCAGAGGTGGCAGTCTGAGGCCAGGTCAGCACTCAGATGTCATCCGGAACCTGCCTTCTCTGCTTTCCTATCATCTGCTCTTAGATGTCCGGGAGGAGAGACGTGGGTCAAGTCCAAAGGTCCAAAGGCATGTGGGCCCAGGAGATCCTAAGAATCTTTCCGGAAAGCTTCACTTTGTGAGTTTCACCACTTTAGCTGTACAGGACTCCCGGCACACAAGGACGGTGAGTAGTGCAGGGAGGGCCCTGTCTGTAGTACACACGAGCTTATAAAGAATCAATTCCTGCTACCCTTATGCTCAGCACAGTGGCGGCCAGGGCCTTGCAGTAATTCTGCAACTTGGACCCAAGAGTGGGGCACAGACTGGGTGACCTGGGAGGGAGGGGGGGCTACACCGGAGTCACAGAAGGAAGGCTCTGGAATCCAAGCTGACTGGCCTCAGGGTTCAGCCAGCTGGCCTGTCAACAGGGCTAATATGCAGCGCAGGGATGCCCTCTCCCCTCCCCGCCCCGGGGCAAGGAGGTGACTGTTCCGATAAAGAATCACCTTGGGCGCTTGGCTCCTGCTGGCCCATTTTGTAGTCACTATTTTAAAGCTGATAATGGGAGTTTCATTTCTTCTTCTTCAGGACATTTAGAATGTACAATCGTTTCCCCAGCTGGAAATTTCTAGTATTCCCTCGAATAACCTTCCTCAGCTCCCTGGATGGAGACTTCCTCAGGGGCTGCGCTGCTAACAGGCCTGGGCAACAGCCCAGAGTCTGGCAGCACGACTGTGTGGCTGGGTGGGGGGGCCCAAGCGGACAGTGGTCTGTCTTTGACTTTGACCTTGGGGCTGAGGTGCTTCAGAACGGAGGGCCAGAAGTTTAAAAGGGAGCCCGGGCTGGGGCCGGCCCCTAGGCCGAATCAAGCGAGGGTTATGCAAACCGGAGTGGGTGCCCTTCCGAAGACCAGGGCCGGCAGAGTCTGCAAACCACAGCGGAAGGGTGAGCGTTGGACAGCCAATGTGGAATTCCCCTTTGTGCAACGGTGGCGCCAAATCAAGCAATTTGGATTTTCCTTAGGGGACGGACACTGTGTTCTTGTAACTTCTCATATGAGAAATTTGGCTACAGGGGCCAGGACCCCAGGTGTTTGGAGCCCTTATCGCCCAGAGGATACAGCTGTTTCTGCTCTGTCTGCGTGACTACCTAGAGTAGCTAGTGGGTTCCTGAGCCTGGGGCACAGACTCCTTCAGCTCCAGGGCTATCGCTCTGATGGGACTGAGCTGATGCAAATTTCCCTGGATGACTGACACCTAAACCCCAACATGTCCAAGCAGGACATGTGACTTGTGACACAGGGACACAGGGATCCCACGCTTGGAAGGGCCTTGCCTTTGCTCTGCTGTCGCTGTCTTGAAATTCTTTTTTTAGGGGGGGTGGCCCTGTGGCATATGGAAGTTCCCAGGCTAGGGGTTGAATCGGAGCTGCAGCCGCCGGCTGACGCCACAGCCACAGCCACGTGGAATCCAAGCCACGTCCGTGACCTACACCACAGTTCATGGCGACGCTAGATCCTTAACCCACTGAGCGAGGCCAGGGATCGAACCCGCATCCTCATGGTTCTTAGTCGGATTCGTTAACCACTGAGCCACGAAGGGAACTCCAGGACTCATATTCTTAATACTGTTTACAACTCACTTTATCATCTGACCCTGACTATTTCTTCTGCCTCAACGTCCGGCATTCTCCACGTCCCTCTGAATTCCAGCCTTATTGGCTTTCTTCTTTCCATTTTTTTTTTTTTTTGTACCCCCAAATGATCCACGCTGTCTCTCCTACCACAGGGCCTTTGCACGTGTAGCTCCTCCTTTCTGGATCATGCTTCTCTTCAGCCCTCAGCTTAGATGCTACTTCCTCAAATGAGTTTTTCCTTGTTCTAGGCCGGGTCATTTGTGCCTGTCTGCTCAGGACACCTTGCTCCTTTTCTGATGTCCGTTTGTAATTACTCACGTGGCGATGGGGTCCCTTGATTGATCGCCATCTCTCCTATTAGACTGCTCTCCACTAGAGCGGGGCTCATGTCTAGTTTTGATCATCATCATGTGCCTTGTACTTAGCACAGTTCTGGGTACGGCCAAGGTTCTCACTACGTATTTGTTGCTGGACGGAGGGACTAAGTGTGTGCTTCCTAAACTTTTTGTAGCTGTAGCTGGCTGTGTTTGTCTTCTAGGTCACATAGCGTAGAGAGTGAGTTCACTTGGGGGCAACAGCTGCCTTCATAACTATATGCCTATTCCCACTTAGCTTTTTCATTTCTAAAATATTAATCCTATTATTCGTCTATGCGCTTCCTGGCAGGTGTTAACCAAATCCCCATGATTGCCGGAGCATTAAAAATGTCCTATGTCAGAAATACGTCAGAAGAAGAAGCAGTTTAGATATTATCCAATCCATTCCTCTTCTTTTACAGGTGGGCAAACTGAGGACCCCGAAAAGAAAGTGACTTTCCCAGGCCCTAGGGATAGTTAACGGCAAAGGTGGAACCAGAACACGATTCTCATGGCGTTTTCCTTCTCAAACCGGTACCTAAATCCTTGACCCAGATGCGTGTTGAATGGTCAGCACCGACAGCTGCGGGGGAGTCGTCTAAGACCTGAGCAGAGGAGGGGTTGCAGTGGTGAGGAGAAGTTGAAAGTCTGCAAAAATAAGTTTCTCACCCATAAAGCAATGTTGACTCTATTACACACCGACAGGGAACATAGCCTCGTGATTTGGAACTGGAGTTGGGGATGATCTTTTTTATCTTAGGGAAATATTTCAAGCCAGCGAATATGTGCAGACAGAAAGGAGTCTCTCCCGTAACTTGGATCTAAGACACGACTGCAGTGGAGTTAAAGACGCGGTTTGGCAGCGCCTTCCCGCCGCGGTAACCCTAACGCACAGTCTCCGTCATGAAACCTAATTCAAGAGAGCAGAGAGCCAAGCATTTCCCTTTCTCTTGTTGTCTTTTTTTTTTGGTCTTGCCCATGGCATGCGGAAGTTCCCGGGCCAGGGATGGAACCTGTTACCACAGCAATGACAAGGTTGGCTCCTTAACCTCTGGGCCACCAGGGAACTCTCTCCTCCTGCCTAGGCTGATCTTTATGTCTAAGATGTACCCTGACTCTAGATGCTCAGCCCCACTTCACATGGGCTTAGGTGCATATCTGCTCTATACATGCAGAGGCAGCTGTTGCCTCCCTCCTGGATTCGTGCCATTTCTCCAATGAGCGTGTCATTTAGACGCCGGCCTGAGGGGCTACACTCTCTGGGGTAGGGAGTGGGAGTGTGTGCTGGTCGTCAGTATGGTCCTAGATTCCCCAAGCCAGCTTTTCTCAAGCCATTTTCATTCAGGACCCCCTTACTTTTTTTTTTTTTTTTGGTCTTTTTAGGGCCACACCCGTGGCATATAGAGGTTCCCGGGCTAGGGGTCTAATCGGAGCTACAGCTGCCGGCCTACACCACAGCCACAGCAACTCTGGATCTGAGCCGCGTCTGTGACCTACACCACAGCTCACGGCAATGCTGGATCCTTAACCCACCGAACGAGGCCAGGGATCGAACCTGCGTCCTCACGGATGCTAGTCCTTCCTTTCTGCTGAGCCACGATGGGAACTCCCCCTTTACATTTTTAAAAACCATTGAAGACTCCAAAGAGCTTCTACTTCGTGGGTTTTAGCTATCAATATTTATCATATTAGAAACGAAAACCGAGAAATGTTTAAAAATCCACTTTTGACATTCTAAAGGAATAATAATAAAGAACCCACTACATGTTAACCTAAATAATGCATTTTTTTTATATATGAGAAATAACTCCGTTTTCCAAGTCAGAACACATTTAGTGAGAAGACTGCATTGTTGGACGTTTCTTCCAAAACTCTTTAAATATCTGGTTTAATGGTGGGACGTATTCTTACATCTGCTCTTGCACCCAGTCTTACCGGTGGTGTGGGCTGAAGCAAGTGGAGAAAAATCCAGCCTCACAGAGACAGAGTTGGAAAGGGGAGGACCTCCCAGGGGGTCCTTGGACCGCCCTTTAAGAACTGCTGACTTGAGGAGTTCCCGTCGTGGCGCAGTGGTTAACGAATCCGACTAGGAACCATGAGGTTGCGGGTTCGATCCCTGCCCTTGCTCAGTGGGTTAACGATCTGGCGTTGCCGTGAGCTGTGGTGTAGGTTGCAGACGCGGCTCGGATCCTGCGTTGCTGTGGCTGTGGTGTAGGCCAGTGGCCACAGCTCCGATTAGACCCCTA
>PVHT020000010.1:2841961-2879631 GCA_004024745.2 Catagonus wagneri | reverse complement strand
AAAAAAAAAAAAAAAAAAAAGAACTGCTGACTTGAGCATTTAACAAAAATCTCTGGGTGAGGATGAATGGGAGGAGGAGGGAGCTCAAAGTTTGGCCTCAGGGTTTGGTGGAGGATGTACAACCAGGCTCCTGGCCTGCAGGGAGAAGGAAGAAGCCCACTGCTTCGCTGCTGCTCCTGTGTTCAGAGTTTCCCAATAGCCTATGAGCTCCTCCAGCGCGGCAACTCCTGTGCGCATCAAGTTTTGTCCTGGAAGCTGCAGTGCCTCACACGCCGCACTTGTGGCTTCAAGTCAGAAACCATGGGAGTCTGGGGGCTGATTTGCAGTGCCCCACCTGTTACCGTAAATCCTCTTGCCCAGGACAAGGTTGCGGGTTTCTGTGTGATCAAGGGACACCAGGCTGTAGGAGGGACTCTACTGCAGGCTTATTTTGTGTTGTACTTTTCACTTCCACTTTTAATGCTTCTCTCTCTCTCTCTCTCTCTCTCGCTTTCTTTCTCTCTGTCCTTCAATTCTGAGGGGCAGTTAAAAACCCTGCTTTCTCTTTGGTTAGTCTTGTGCTTTCTCGGTTTTTTTTAGAACAATCTTGAAAATAAAGTCAGACATTTCCCAGTCTAAGAGGTCAAGCTGAGCCCAATCATATCCTTATAATTCGCTTTCCATTTTCTTCTGACTGCCTGCAAAGGCGAGTGGCATATGCAGTCGGTAGGCTTTGACTGATCTGGCTAATGCAGAAATCAATTTCAGGTGGGCACTGTTTTAGGCACTGGGTCCAAATAAAGCTTGGTCCCTGGTTGCCCATTTGACTGTGGGAGACTCTACAGATCGAATGCAAACAGGTTCTATTTTTTTTTTCCCCCAGAGCTGGACTAAGAGGCTCTAAGATGCTTTAACCTTCAAAGCCAGCTCCACATAAGACACCACTAGGCTATAAAAGAAATTTAAGGAAGTCCAGCAAGGTTCTGGTACTTTTGATGATGATATATGTCCATGCTTAAAAACATTTTTTTTTCAAAAGAATTGAACAGGATCTCTTTGCACCTGGCTTTTTGGTGATTCAGGACTATTCCTTCAGGTGCCTTAAGCAGGAGGTTGGGTATGAAAGAGTTGACTGATCGGTGTCAGGAAAGAGTGGCTAAGGATTGTGCACTCAAGCTTTGGTTGTATGGCACACCTCCTGTACCTCTCATAGCCAAGGCTGGTTCTTTGACAGCAAAGCTCTCTCTCCCCCACTTGCCCCCCACAAGTGCTCAGTTACTGGAAACCACATGACATGCCCTGCCTTGAGGCTGGTCTTTGCAGGAGAGTGTGGTGGTTAAATGTGTGGGTCCTAGAGTCAGACGAAATCTGCAGCCCAGCTCTGCCCCTCACCATTGGTGTGACCTGGGGCCAGTCATTGAGCTTTCCTGTGCTGCAGTCTTTACTGCTGAGACACCGTGGGGCCTTTAGAAGAACCGGGTGCAAGAACGCTCAGTACGCAGGCGCTTAGGGGAGCGCGCGGCACTTCCCAAGCAGTCCAGACGTCTCGGTTTGGGATTTGGATGCTTTGCCATGGCAACGCGCAGCTGCCAGAGCCGGAGTCTTCGTGGACCTGAAGTCCCAGAGGAGGACAGGTTCTCCACCCCGACATTCTGAGGATGTCCCGGGGGCAGAGCAGGCAGCCCCACAGTAGAAAGAGCTCCGGCTCAGGCGGCCGGGAGGACAGCTGCCAGCCTCTCTTCCTCTGTGGGATCCTGGACAGATCCTTTCATTCCCTCGGCCTCGCTCTCAGCTCCTGAGAGTGGGAGGCCTGACAGAGGGGTTTCTCGAAAGTGCTTTTCGAGTCTAACCTCCTAGCACTTTGTGATGCTCCCGATCCCCGCCCCCGCCCCGTGCCCCGATCTGCCCTCCTGGCAGGACTTAGCTGGCACGCGTGGTTCTGACACCCCGTCCCCCACCCCCGCTCTTCACATCCATGAGGTCAGCCCGACACGGTGCCCCTTCGGTCGCTGCCAGTGCAGAGGTGGCACCCGGGCCTGGCAGTGCCCTTCTGTTAAGAGGAACAAAACCTTTTCCCTGGGGCAGCTTTTTTTTTTTTGCGTGTGTTCACCTGTCTTTCCTTCTCGCAATCCTGGCCCCCAGCGTTCTCGAGGTTGCAGTTTCGTTGTGAGTCAGAGCTGCTGAGAGCAGTGGAAAGGAGAGAGGCCTCCGTTCGGTGGGAGGACATGATGCCGCCTTTTCCTCAAGAGCGAGGCCCCCCCCCCCGGGGAGGGTGGGGGGGCGCAGGGGCGTGGGAGGGGGTGAGCGCCTTCCGGAAGTGGATTTCTCACAATGACTGTCTCTGGGAGGAAAGAATATTACTGGAAAGCCCTCGAGATCGCTTCATGTCTCTGTCAGAAGGGCCTTCACGTCCTCAAGAAATTATTGGCAAGATGTCTGTCATTTCTGATGTCTGCCCAGGAGCCCGCGGTGGTTGCCGGGGGGACGGGGTCTCTCGCGGTGCCTGGCTCAGGACCCGGGCCTCCCACTGCGGGTTTTCTTGCTAAGAGGCGGCCTGGGTGCTGGATTCCCCCACCCCTGGCAGATCCCAGCCAGCTGCCTCAGGTCACGGTTTGCCAGTGCTGTGGGTTTGGAAGCAATAAGGTCCCTCGTCCCCTGATTCGGATCCCATGGGGAAAAGGAGAGGAGACCGGGAGGAATGGCTGGGGCTGGAAACAGGATCGCTGACCATTGTGTAGAAATCGCTGTCCAGGGACCCTCGCCTCACGTGGGCCCCCCTGGATCCGGTGAAGGAAGCTCCGTGGACCAGTAGGCTGGATACCCACAGACAGAATCATGTTAGATGGTAGCCAGGGACATTCAGGCTGCCCCTACGTTGGAAAGGCCTGTTTTCTGTCAACTCAGATGGCATCTCTTGGTTCTTTCTTATCCTTCTGAAGCAAGAAGCCCCCTTCCTCAGAATTCTGCTTCTGAGGAAACTCTTCACGAAGCAGCCAGTAACTTCTAGAGAGCCCCATGGGGGTCTGTTTCAGAGGTGGGGGAGAAGCCATGGAAAAGAAGCAGGAACACCTTGGGGCGTGCTGACCCCAGAGTCTGGGTTCTGGGTGGGGGCCGGGTTGTGAGCCGGGATGGGTGTGCCGGAGAGAAGGTCACCTGGGAGCTCTTGGCCAAGCAGGGCGGAAGGCAGGGGTTTCAACAGAGGAGTTTCCAGGGAGGGTCCCCTCAGAGCGGGAAGTGGATGAGGACCCCCGCCCCCAGGGGTCCCACGGAGAGGGAGGAGAGCGTAGTAATAAGAGGTGACCCAAGGTGACTTTGTCTGTTTCAAATGTTCCCTAAGGCTGGTCATATGTCCAACAGGGAAAGACACACTCATTTTTAAATCTGGTGGGCCTCCCCTGCCAAGAACTAGAGCTGAGATTGGTGCTATTTATAGTATGACCCAGTTGTATCGCAGGCTAGAAATAAATCCATGTTTCCCTTTTATTCGGCCACATCTGTGGCAAGTGGAAATTCCTGGGTCAGTGATCAAACACATGCCATGACAGTGACATCACAGGATCCTTAACCCACCGAGCCGCCCGGCCCTTCCGCCCCGGGAACTCCACATCTGCGTTTTTAAAATGAATTTTTGTGAAGATTTCGTTCCAGTTTCCAAAAAGTGACTTACAAACGTCCATTTGGCCTAAGCCAAACGCTACCTGCCCCGAAGTGTACAAACACAGACCGGGTCCCAGGAACTGCAAGGTTTCCTGTGCGTTGGGAAGGGGTGGTGATGGGGGCCTGGGGCTGAGCACGTGCAAGGGAATGGGTAAGCGGACATCCTTCGCGGGGTGTCATGGGCCAGTTGGCCTGGAAGTCCTGCACTGGCATCTGGAACCCCATATTCACCTCCACCAAGGAAACACTTTCGTAGCTGGAAAATGGGAGAAATAGTAATACCCAGCTCCAGGTCATGAGACGAAAATGGGATAAAAGCTTGCCACTGCGCCTGGCACTTAGTGAGTACTCAGGGATTATTAGCTGGCGGGCGATGCCTGGCTTACTCCATGACCATGACGTACCTACTGCAGCCACAGCTACTAGAACAGCGATGACTGCTGATGCCACCACAATTTTGCCTTCCCTTCTGGGCCTCTTAAAATGACTCTGGACATCCAAAGAGTGGTACGCGTGGAGCTGATGGGGGCTGCGGGGAACCAAGGAGGCGGGGCTCTTGGAGAGGAGGACATGAGCCGGGATGCAGCACGTGGGAGCTTCTGGCCACTGTGACCACAGCTAGGGCTTCTGTTTCATTTTAGATGAAGTCAGAGTGCTTTAGAGTAAATTTGGAGGTGAGGAGGAGGAGCTGGCTTGCATGTCAGAGACCACAAGGAGCCAAGGCTTGCTCTTCTATAGGTTGCAGTGGTGGAAGAACTGGACTTGAGGCTCTGGGGGCCACGCAGCTGAGATCTAGGGCTGCAGAAGTGGTGAGGGTGCCAAGTTCTTCACATTAACCCCAGCTCTGCTTTCCCACCCTTTCCGCTCCGGCCGAGCTGGAGGTTTAGCCATAGCTGGTAGTTAACAGCCATTACCACTCCAGGACAATCAGCTCAACCCTTTAATGTGAATTGTTCCCTTCAACCCCTAGGCCTCCAGCGAACAGAAAGCATTCTTCACCTCATTTTCGATCTCTCCAGAACCGTGGGCTCATCTTCCCAATGCACAAGTATCATCACCAAACTCCTGTTTGAAGGAGTCATCAGTGACAGCCCCGTGCCTTCAGAACAGAACCCATCCACCCAAGGTTGGTGTTCGTACTTCCGAAAGTTTTTTTTTTTTTTTTTGTCTTTTTGCCTTTATGTAGGGTCGCACCCACGGCGTATGGAGATCCCCAGGCTAGGGGTCTAACAGAAGCTGTAGCCGCCGGCCTTCGCCACAGCCACAGCAACGCTGGATCCGAGCCGCGTCTGCAACCTACACCACAGCTCACGGCAGCGCCGGATCCTTAACCCACTGAGCGAGGCCAGGGATCGAACCTGCAACCTCACGGTTCTTACTTGGATTCGTTAACCACAGAGCTACAAAGGGAAGTCCTTTCCGAATGCTTTTGCAGCCTTCTCTCCCACAGATTTTCTACACATGGTCTTTGGTCAAAACCAGAGGGCTTTCACCTGCTGTCTCTCTCAACTCCTTGCTTCGAGCCAAGGCTTTACTGGTCACCGATGACTTCAACCCTTGCCGCCGTTCCATTCAACAGGATCCTCCACAGTCACCTCTTCTGTGAGCCTTTCTTTACCAAACTGATCCTACTGAGCTAGCTTTCTCTTCCTTCCTCCTGTCCTCCCTTCTTTCCTTCCTTCTGCCCCCTCCTTCCTTTCATCCTCTAGTGCTTCTGATCATCCTTGGCCATGCTTCATGCACACCACCACCTACAGTTGTGAAGCCTCTTTTCCTGTGTGTGTATTTGTGCGTGTAGGTGTATATTTTGTTCTTGGGGCCTGGACCCTTGTTTCCCATACGCCAGGGACAGGGAAGAGAGAATCTAGCTGGGTGGGAACATTGGGCTCCTTTCGGCTAGCGGGTGGGCTTAAGATTCTCAAATGGTCGAGATCTGGGTCCGGGAGAAGGAGATCTGCTTGGGTTTTTGCCTTTCTTCTCTGTGACTCTGGAGGTGACGTCACTGAGCCTCAGTTTCTGTTCTCTTCGAAACGGGGAGACTGCTTCCTTGCAGAGAATCAAAGAGACTTGCCCATACGTTGAAATACCTCAAGGCCACAAAGAGGCTAAAGACATGGGAGAATTAGCCCCTTTGGGGTCTTAGCGTTGACTCAAGAAGAGAGGCCGTGGTGGCTTTTCCCAGCTCCAGCAGCAGAACTTGAATCCAAGAGGGCCCTCTCCCCAGCCAGGCCCCAAACCCCCAAGCCTGACAGCCCTCTTCTGGGCCTCATCCTTCCAGTGCCCCGTGGGGCACAGTCTTGTCCGCCTTCGCCTGTCCTTCCTCCGACCACCTTATGGCCGTGGGTATCTGAGCTCTTCAGAGAGCTTCCTTCTAAAATCCCCCTCTGCCCAGGGCTCCTAAGGATGCTGAGGACCTTCCTTCTTGTGACACTGCTGGGGAAACACACGGGTCTGCACACCTCTTATTCATCTTCTCGGTCAGGAGACAGCGAGTTTACGCAATCCGATGTGTTGTGAGTGTGAGCGTGTGCTTGCCAGTGTGTGCGTATGTGACTCCCTGCAGCTCTTCTGTGACTAACTGATGCCAGCTGTCTGCTGCCACCGAGCGTGTGTCTCCCGTGTACTGTGGACTTGGCGCAAGCCGGCCCAAGGCCAAGAGCCCTTCGGCTCCTGCTGATGCCCACGGTTAGCCGCTACCTGGCCCACCTGGTCTTCCTTTGCCACTCTTTGATGCCTTGCTATGTTGCCAGGCGCTTTTTAATACTATTTCACTTTAAATTTTACAGCCACCTCAAGGGTTTAGCCTATTGTCATTCCCATTTTAAAGAAGAGTAAGATGAGGAATTCCCATCATGGCACAGCCGAAACGAATCCGACTAGGAACCATGAGGTTGTGGGTTCGATCCCTGGCCTGGCTCAGCGGGTTAAGGATCCGGCTTTGCCGTGAGCTGTGGTGTAGGTCACAGACGCGGCTCGGAGCCCTCGTGGCTGTGACTGTGGCGTCGGCCGGCAGCTGCAGCTCCTGTTAGACCCCTAGCCTGGGAACCTCCATATGCTGCGAGTGTGTGGCCCTAAAAAAGGCAAAAAAAAAGAGAGCAAAATGAGGCTCCAGTAACTCACCCTAGGCCATAGAATTCATAGCGACTGAGGCAGAAATGTGAATCCAGACTTGATGCCAAAATGTAAATCTTAAAAAAGTAACTACACTGTGTACTTCTTGGCAGAGCAAGAGTTGTCTCAAAGTGCCGTACCTGCTAACTAAACTATTCCTCCACATTCCTTCTGACCTCATTTACTCCCGCCCCACCCGCCTTCTCAAGCTATTGCTTCAGAAGGCGTTACCTATGCACTCACGCCCTCTAAAAACATCTTCTAGGAAGCTCCTCCCACATTCTAGCCCATTTAGAGCTCGGAAACAGCCCAGCTCGTAGCCACAGGGCTGTTGTCCATGTGGATTAATTTCCCGGTCTAATCGCTTACGTGGGAGACTTAAAGATCCTTACAGTGGAAAAGTAGTCACACAGTCTAGGTCCTTGCTTTCAGAACATGACCAAACAACCTGGCACCAATCCTTGTTTTGTTTTTTCCTGAAGCCTTGGAGAAAAGATACCCTGGTGCTTAATACGCCTGTTGGTCAGAAAATGTTCTGCGATCTGTGAAGCCTGTTGCTAGCTTCACAGAGCACCTGGAGGTCCAGATAAAATCTTCTTCCCAACCTTTACCCTGGGAAATGGAAATTATGCAGTCTCCGCGTACCTCAAGGGGCAAGCTTCACCAAGTGCCCTTCCTGGTATTGTGACACCTGATCCTCCCAGCCGCCCCCTCCCCCCTTGCAGGAACTGCCAGGGCTCTTCCTGCCCTTTTGCCAGTGAAGACAGTATGGCTTAGAGAGGTTAGCTGACTTGCCCGAAGTCAGGCAGCCAGGATGTGTAGAGTGAGGACTTGACCCTGAGGGCTCCCTCTCAGAGCTGGCAGGGATTTTGAGGTTTACATTCCATCTTATTTCCATGTGAACTCTCTCTTTTTTTAAAAAAAAATATTTTTATTGAGGTATAGTTCATTTACAAGGTTGCGTTAATTTCTGCTCTAAGGCGAAGGACCCGATTATCCACATATATTTATATGTTCTTTTTCATATTCCTTTCACTGTAATTTATCAGAGGATATTGAATATAGTTCCCTGTGCTATACAGTAGGACCTTGTCAATACCCATCATCTATCTAGCTATTCTATATATCTATGTAGAAGTATACAGATATTTATTTTTTGCCTCTGCTCATTCCAAATTCCCAGCCCATCCCTACTCCACCCCCTTTCCTCTTGGCAACCATTAGTCTCCTCTAGGTCTGTGAGTCTGTTTCTGTTTTGCAGGTGAGTTCATATGTGTCTTATTTATTTATTTATTTATTGTTATTGTATGCTATTCTTTTTTTTTTAATATTATGATTTTTATTTTTCCACTATAGCTGGTTTACAGTTTTCTGTTCAATTTTTCAACTGTACAGTGTGGTGACCCGGTTAAGCACACATGTATCGATTCGTCACAAGTGATTAGACATAGTTCCCGGTGCTACACAGCCGGATCTGCTTGCTTTTCCATCCCAAAGGCAATAAATAGTCTCTACATCTATTAACCCCAGACTCCCAGCCCATCCCACTCACTCCCCCACCCCCCACCTGTGTCGTATTTTAGATCCCACATATAAGTGATAGCATAGGTTAACCCTCTCTTTTTACCGATGAAGACACTGAAGTTCAAAGAATCTCTCTGAGTGAAATTTGAAATTTGCTCTAATCGGTTCATTTCTTTACCCACATCCCCATACTGAGATAAACCGCGTAGCTTCCACCAGTTTTATAAAGTTAAAAATGTCATTGTGGGCGTTATCTCCCAGGGCCACTGTGCCTTCTGCGACGGAGGGCATTCTGCCGATGCAAGGTGTCTCTCTCTGCGTAACCCCGCTCTCACTTGAAAAAAAATTGTCATTGCCACTGAAACTAATATGATGTTATATGTCAATTACACCCCGGGAAAACATGTCATGAGGGTGTGGGCCTCCCCTCCAGCCACCCTCTCAATGTCCCGGCAGAAACCCTAAGCCCTGTGAAAAGTCCATCACTGCTGCTCTTTAGCCTCTTCTCTGGCTGTGAGCTGCCCAAGGTCATGTAACAGCAGCCCCCTCCATTGCAACAAAAGGAAAATACGTGCCACCTCCCAAATAGAAAAAGAGTAAGCAAAAAAAACCCCCAAGCTAGGCAACCATAGAAGATAAACTTGTTGAGTCTAAACATGGTTCACTGGCAGAATTTTCCCCAGAGCCAACAGCCCGTGGCAGAGCGATATTTTCCACTCTGGCTACTGAGACCTGGTTGTGGCATAGTTGCTTTCTTTCCTTTCGGTGAAGACAGACTCTGACGCAGGTTTAGGGCTCTGGCAGGTGTCTGGGGGTTTACGTGCCTACCTCTGGCCTCTGACACCTCATTCCCTCACCCCACCCTTACCCCCACCCTCCCTGACATGACCAGATCAGCCAGTGCAGGATCAGCTGGAGGGAGCTAGGGTTTTGCCGTCTTCAGAATCCCCTTAGCATCTGCCTGTAGCTTGAAGGTAGAGCAGGCAGGACAGAAGAAAAGAGCCTGGATTCCAGAAGGGTTTCTCTTAGGACGCATTCCAGAAAGTGTAGGGGCCCTTGAGAGGTGACATTTGGTATCTTTCCTCATTTCTTCTCGTAAGTCATTCTCTCGTGTGTGGCGCTGGTGTCCCGAGGAGACATGCGTGGGCAGACATGTCCCGAGGAGACATGCCGGCGCTGCTCAGTTACCCACTCATCCGCTGGTCACCGCCCAAAGATGAAGGGTGTCTGGCACAGCCTGCGATCGTCAGATTCCAGTCGGAGGGCCGGGCCAGCTGATCAGCTCGGCTTCCTCCGTGGGAAGAAGAAGACCGTGTCCAGGGGTGGTTATTGCGCTGTGACGGGGAGAAGCGATTTGTGAATATCCGTTCACTCTTTGGGCGAGGCTGAGCAAATTCCTGGCAGCCCTGCTGCTGCTGTATCGGCGGGAAGCGGGGGGGGGGGTCCCCCAGGTTTTGACTTTAGTTCTTCGCGTGCTGTGCTGAGCGCCAGCTCCTCCTCGGCCCACGCCCAGCCCTCCATGGCCCCTCTTCAGCTCCCTGGCTTCCAGCAGCTTCACCAGGGTGTGATTTCCTTCATCAACAGCTTCACTCTTACTGGGTGTCCCTCCCTTCCCCCCCACCCCCCGCCACCGACAGACACCCTCTTTTCTTAAAGGTAATTAGCCAACGGAACACTAAAAAAAAAATAGCGTGTAACTGCAAATTTCTCACCCTCCCATGAAAACT
This sequence comes from Catagonus wagneri, assembly GCA_004024745.2. NCBI lineage: Eukaryota > Metazoa > Chordata > Mammalia > Artiodactyla > Tayassuidae > Catagonus > Catagonus wagneri. The sequence continues at coordinate 2,869,633 of PVHT020000010.1, read as the reverse complement.
TGTACAGTTTTCACTAATAATATCACACATACGGTATTTCAGTAAACTGGTGTGTGTGTGAGTGTGTGTGTGCGTGCGTGTGTGTGTGTGTGTGTGTGTGCCCCCTCGTGCTCATTCGTGGGCACGGCAGGGGCGGGCCCCGGGCCTTCCCAGGCTGGATGGATTTATCACCAAATTTGTCCTTTCCAGGATGAAGGATGAACAGTGCCAGTCACAGACAGATGCCCACTGCCGTGGAATTACCCCATCCTGGTCATAGCTGTGGCTTTTAAGGGCTGAGTTTTTTTTTTTTTTTTCCCTAAGCTTCAGAGGGAGCCTGGGAAAGAGCCAAAAGTCCGTCCTGGAAATAAGATACCAGCAAACCACCCAGACGCCCACTTCCTGAATGAATGGGGCCCGGGTATTCCTGAGCCCCCGGGGGCAGGTCTGAATTCTTTAGACCGGCTTCTTCTTCTTCCCCTGTCCCTGGCCTGGCCGTGGCCTCAGCTCCCTCCCCGTCCTCATCACACCCGAAGTCTGTGTGCACTTCGCAGTGTCGGCTCTCGGTGGATGCTCCCAGGAAAAACCGGACAGTGACGAGCAGTGACTGCCCTGGCTGCCTCTTTGGGGTTCGGGACCTTCACCTCAGTGCCCTCGTCCCACCTGCTGTCTGTGTCAGGATGTTTCGCTTTGTAACAACGGTGGGTGGGACGGACGAAGGGCTCCCAGGATCAGTCCTGGGAGAGGAGGGGAAGGGCTTGGGCTGTGAGCGTCTTTCGGGGTTACTCGAGCCGGCCACAGATAGCCACCGGGGAGGTCCTGGGCTTGGCTGGTGACCGGGCCTTCTGCCCCTGACTTTGCGAGTTTCCGACACTTCAGATCTCTCTTTCTCAGGTGGAATTTTGTCGTCGGAGGCATTTTGGGGGTGGCGGTGGGGGGGTGACTGTTTTAAAAGAATTGTGAGGCAGCACGTGAGCCGAGTCCCAGGAAGGGAAAGCCATGAATCAGGAGGCATGTAGCAAGACAGGGTTTTCCTTCGGGCCGGCTTTGGTCAGCACGGGCCGGCGGTTTCCTTAGGGGTTCCCCGGCGACACGACCCAGCAGCCGCGCTCTGACAGAACGCCTCCGATTCCCCTATCTGACCTGACTCACCCCGGCCCCCAGATTGCTCAGCAAAGCTCCAACCTCCATCAAGGTGCAGTTCGGAGAGTCCAGGAGAGCCCCAGCGGGCACACCGGCCCTCCCCAAGGCCTGGAGAGAGGCTGGACCAGATGGTACGGCCCCTCAATTCTGGGAAAGGCGGGCTGGACCTCTTGCACTCTTCATCTGCTGCTTGGAACCTCAAAAGAGGGAAAACACAAAGGCTGGAAAAATATTAGAATAATTATCACGCTTTCTGAATCTCTGACAGCATTCGGTTAGTCACAGCCGCAGTCTGGGTGGCTGTGATGATAACACCTCGCTGATCTTCTTCTTAACAGTTAGTTGGTTGATGACTAATGAGCTCGTCCAATCGCTGGGCAAGGGGAGGAGGGTGCCCGGTGACAAGATGGAGACGTTAACACCAGGTGAAGGAGAATGCGTGGGGGCCAACGCCAGGTGTGGGTGAAGCCCTAAGGGCCAAGGCTAATTCTAGCACACCTGAGTCACGAAGGTGAAACCGCTGCTCAGGTATCGTACCTTAGTGGGTCATGTCTCCTTCTTAGGCAGCACATGGACAATGCTCTCCAGCATCTCAGATACCATGGCCAGGCCTGTCTTATTCGTCACTTACTCTTTCCCTTAAGCTTCTCCCCAGTTTGGCCACGGGCAAAGACTTCTTTTTTTTCTTTTTAGGGCTGCACCTGCGGCATATGGAGGTTCCCAGGCTGGGGATCAAATTGGAGCTACAGCTGCCGGCCTACGCCGCAGCCACAGCGACGCAGGATCCAACCTGCGTCTGCGACCTACACCACAGCTCCTGACAATGCCAGATCCTTAAGCCACAGAGCGAGGCCAGGGATCAAACCTGCGACCTCATGGTTCCTAGTCAGATTCTCTTCCGCCGTACCACGATGGGCACTCCTGGCAGAGACTTCTCACTGACCGCCAGGTCAAGTCTCATTCATAGAGACGCCTCGGTTTCCCTCTCTGCAAAATGGAAATAAAAACACTACCGCTTTTGTTGGAAGGGTAAAATGAAATAACAGGTGAGGGAGTTCCCATCGTGGCTCAGTGGTTAACGAATCCGACTAGGAACCATGAGGTTGTGGGTTCGATCCCTGGCCTTGCTCAGTGGGTTAAGGATCCGGCGTTGCCGTGAGCTGTGGTGTAGGTTGCAGATGCGGCTCGGATCCCGCGTTGCTGTGGCTGTGGCGCAGGCCAGTGGCTACAGCTCCGATTAGACCCCTAGCCTGGGAACCTCCATATGCTGCGGGTGCGGCCCTAGAAAAGGCAAAAAGACAAAAAAAAAAAAAAAGAAATAACAAGTGGAAAGCACCTGACACAGCGAGGGCAATAGAGCAGGCGTTCAGCAAGCGGTGGTTTATTTCATTTCGGCTTCTCTCTCTGCCTGTCCCATCACATCTGCCAGGGTTCTGTCCCCTGCTCCCTAAACCACTCTTCTGGCCTTTCTGCCTCTGGACGTTCACCGATGGCCAGGCTGCTGTGCCCTAAGTGTTTCTCCTCCATGGAGCCTCTTCCCCTTGTTTCTGTTCTCATTGGCATGTCCTTCTCTGAGCTTCTTCTATTTCAGTTTGGCCCTGGGTCATTGTGTGCCCTCTTGGGTCCTCTCTGCCTGTGGCATGAATGTAAACCCATCTCGCCGGTAGGCTTCAAACCTGCGAGGGACCCGGACTCGTTGCCTCTTTTGATTTTTATACCCAACAGCTCACTAAGAGAACAGTGGGTTCTTTAGAAGAGACCGAGGGGTGGCAGTGGGTGTGTGGCAATGGAAAGTTACCCAAAAGGATGGGGAAACCAGCTGGGGTACTTCTGTTTGGGGATTTCCCTCGACCACATTTCATGACCGGTCCCGAGTCTCTTGGGCTTTTTATCAAACGGGATACTTGCCGCCCTCCCTATTTCTGCCTGTGGCACCTGTTTGAATTGGCAAGGGGGCTGTGGGATGGACAATGTCGGGAATCGCAGGGCAAAGGTCAGTGAGTATATCCCTCGGGGTAGGGGGAGGGACCCCCAAACTTGGCTCTCTGCCGATCACTCAAGGCCACCCAAACCCCACTCCCATCTCGCCGCATCTATTGAAGAAATCCTGACCATCCTGCCCAGGACTAGGCTTCTCTCTCTGGGGTGCGCGGGGGGCTCTCTTCTCTCCCTGCAAACAGCTCAGACACAGGGGCCTGTCTAGGTCCAGACCCTGGGGCCCACTGAAGAATTTGAAAATTACGGTAACCGCTGGCTGCCAGGGCTGGGACTGTTCACGCAGCAGAGGTCTGTAGGGAGTGATCTGTGGTTAGAGGGGATGGACGAGCCATCTTAAAGCCATAGTGCCTTTCTAGCCTTAGCCACCCCCTCCCCCGTGCCTGCACACATTTTATTTTATGTTTATTTATTTTTTTTGCTTTTTAGGGCTGTATCCATGGCATATGGAGTTTCCCAGGCTAGGGGTCTAATCGGAGCTACAGCCGCTGGCCTACACCACAGCCACAGCAACGTGGGATCCGAGCCGTGTCTGCGACCTACACCACAGCTCACGGCAACGCCGGATCCTTAACCCACTGAGCAAGGCCAGGGATCGAACCTGCAGCCTCATGGTTCTTAGTTGGATTCATTAACCACTGAGCCACGACGGGAACTCCAGCCCACTCTCATTCTATCAGTTGTGTCTGAATCGATGTCTCCTTTCTCCTTATTCCTTCTACTCCCAGTCTTAAAACTCACCTTCTCCAAGACGCCGTCTCTGATTAATTCAGTTTACTGTCCGTCCTTTCTTAGGTGGGTGCCTCGAGCTATGCTAATTTTCATTGAGTATTATCTTTTTTTTTCTCCGTGAGCTCCCGTAGGATCTGTCATGCCCGTTAGTCTGGCAGCTCCTGGGCCAGAAGCGTCCACTGGCTGGCTTCCTCCATCACTCTGGGGGCCCTAAAAAGCATCCTCTTCTTCCCGTGGCTCTTTCCCCCTTGGTTCAGCTCAAGGGTACAAACCCAAGGAGGCTCACGGTCCGGGAGGTGGGCAGCGTTGCCGGGGGAGCCAGGTCACAAAGGCTGTGTGCCAGGAGTGAGGCTGGGATCGGACTTCGAGGAAGAAGCAGCCTGCCTGACTCCTACACAGGGGTCAGCCTCTAGGGCTGAGGGCTCGCCTCCCCCAGTCCTGCAGCACAGAGGTTTTGTTGCTAGACAGGATGTGAACATCCTTGATTTTTACTTAATGGCCAAGTTAAGTAACTTGTCTGGGGTCACACTGTGACACATTCATTGCCAAACTTGGTCCTTTTGGCAAGTCAGTCCTCCTTTGTACTTTCTTGCTCAACCCATGTAGAGCTCTAAAATTCTCAGGCGGGAGCGGGGACTCCGCGGTGGGGGGCCGGGTGGAGTGCGGATCTATTCTGTGTCCCAAGCAGAACACATGCGAGTCAGAGGCACCAAAGCCTTGCACGTTTACCTGTGGTCAGCCGTGTCAGCCCTTCCACGCCTCCGAAAGTTCGGCTATTCTTGCCAGCGACTACATTTCTGCTACTGTGATTCGATCCCGAGTGTCCCTCCTCTGGTTTTCCTGCCATTATAGGAACGGACAGATGTCTGTGCTCACGTGCCTGAAAAATATCATGTGAAAAATTGGCCTCTGTACTGAAGCACCTCAGTGTCCGGATTTTTTTGTTCTCGCTCAAGGCCCAGCCGAGCTTCCCGCGGCCCCTGCCAGACCCACTGCCGTCACTCCCAAACACTGCTCCAGGATGATAGCCACTGGCCATTTCAGGCCACATCTCCTCAGGGAGCAGGACTCTGGGCAATGACCGGGCCCAGGAAAGGGTGTGGTGTTTCGTCGGAAGTGCAACGCTCTGAGGCGTGAGCTCTCACTCTTTCTCCGAATGACTTTGAGATGAAGCAATTTCTTGAGAGGTTTAAGATAAGAAACTTGGATGTCATCGAGGCCAGTCTCTGATCTGAGAGACAAAGGCGCTGAATCGCAGAGCCAGCTAGCGGCAGAGCTAGGGGTCAGGGTCAAGGCCCTCCTGACCGCTCGGGGGAACTCGGCACCTGCTCTGTTTGCTTGTGGGGAGCTGGAACTGAAGGAGGAAGCAGACACCCCCTCTGTAGGCTGTGGGGACAGGTGACTTCCCGGGGCCCACCTGCTGCCTACCCCTGCGTCCTCGACAGGGTCCCACACAGAGTCAAAGCTTCCACTGGGACAGCCCCAGTCTGCTTCCCAGTCCAGAGACTCAGGGCCATGGGGCTTTGGTTCTCTCTCTGGCTATGCTTTTGCTTTGTCTGAAGCGCTGGCCCTGGCCCTTAATAGCACCGGGCCTCACCTTGGTCAGCTGTAAAATCGAGCGAATCACCCATTGTTCCAAGACAGTGCCATGCTTTGGGTTCCTCAGGGACAGGGGCGAGGGAACAGAAGGGCATGGTCCTCACGAAGGTGGGGGCGCCCAGAGCGTTCAAGTTCAACAGCGGTCGGCCCGCGATGCTGACCAGTTATGATGCATGGGAGTCAACCTCACAAACACTGACTGAGGTTGACATTTTTGTTGAATAATTTGCACAATAACCCTAAGAGGTGGAGTCCACTTTTATTTCAGTTTTACAGGGAGTGGAAACTGGAAGTCGGAAAGAAAGCTGAAATAACTTGGCCCAGAGTCACTCAGCTAAGAAGTGGCTGCCATCCAAACCCATATTCTGGGCTACACCGTGCCTCTAGACTGTGGCTTGAAGCTGAATTTGCAAAGATGGGTGGTGAGTTCCCCTTGACCGCTTGACCCCCCACCCCCCACCATAGAAAGGGATGATGTGTCCTGGGGGTTGAAAAAGGGGATCATCTGTGAGAGGTACAAGGAAAGAGATCAAGATGAAAAAGTTTGACAACCGCTGGGTTAGAGGAGTGGCAAGAATGGGAAAGAAATGGCTGGTGTTCTTCATCTGGCCAGGCGTCCCCTCCAGCCAGCAGCGGGCTTGTCCAAGGCCCTCCACAAACCAGGCATCACCTTCATGGGGGAAGTATTCCATCGGTGGACCCACGATACTTTGGGGACTTCAGTTGCTATGGCGATGACAAGGACAGAAGCAAAGGAAAGTGAAGCTTAAGCTTGAGCTCCCATCCCCCCAACACTAAAGCACCAGGATCTCTCACTTGCACCAGCCCTTTCCAAAGCCCTGTACTCAGGTTTATATTAGTAATTACATACGTATATATTTTTTTCCTTAAAAAGAGGGCTCCCTTCAGTCGTGTATGGCCCGGGGCCCCTGCCCCCACCCAAGCAGCCAAATGTCAGCACCCCACAATACCCCGCCATCCAAGAAACACCACAGACCCCTCTTTTCCTCCTGGGCCCTCCCACATAGTATGAGCCCTGACTGAAGGTGTGATTCACCCCTGAGTAGCTGGGTTCAGTTTTTGTAAAGGGGTTGCTGTGTGTACACTTTTGCAGACCTCAAAGCCAGCGGAGGATGGGAGCTGAGTGTACTTTCTTTGTAATCTGACTCTCTATGATTTTTCTCCCTAGACAGATGCTTCCAGGAAGACATACAGTAGGAGCGTTTACAGACGAGTCTGTCCTAACCACCGACCTGTGCGGCTGTAGGTAAGCGTGCATGTACGCGAACGCTTCTGAACTGCCTTCCATTCGGCGAGTTGCTTCCGTTACAGGGACCTCGGGTGGAGAGCCATCGCCTGGGACTAGGGTTATCCAGTTACTCTCGGGGTCTGCAAGACAGACACATACAGCGCCAGGGGGGCCTTGGCCGGGCCAGGCCGGTCCCTTGCTGCTGGACTGCTGGCCAGGTTTAGAGGAGAGTGGGGACCCCTGGAGCGGAGATGCTGAAGGGGAGTGGGGGGTGTGGATAAGCTCAGCCCTCACAGCCCGTCTCCAGTAACCCCCAGCCTGGCCATGGCCCACTTCGTCACACATGTCGCGGCTTTCACCGAAGTGTGCTGGCCACAGTGCTACCATTCAGTTAGCAAAAGCAAAAAAAAAAAAAAGGTGTGGTGATATTTATGGTAAGGAGCCTGGGATGTCTCAGAATATCCGTACTGCAGGTCACTGAGGGCTGGAACCAGGAGCTGAGGTCCTCAGAAAGTCAGAATCCGACCGTCAGTTGCTGAGGCCACGCAAGCACTCCTTCCTGCTTTTCTCGAGGCTCTTGCATTCTGTTCTCTCCCCAGACCAGCTTTCTCTGCCCCTCTGAGAAGAATACAAAAGGCCACGCCTGCGCAGCTCCAGAGGCTACTTGTCTTTGACTCGAGGGACCAGCGGATACAGAACAGTGCTCTGAAGTCTCCCACCCCGGTTCCCGGGAGATGGGAAGAGAGGTCAAGAGGGCCCCCTCCGATCAGCTACATCCAGGGGACCAGGGCCATGGGACTGCCAGGGTCACGCTCGGACAACATCAGACATGGTGTCTCAAGTCAAGTGGCTTGTCCTCCGTGAGGACCCCTGACCAGGCCTCCCGTGTCCCCATAACACATTCTCTGCCTTCTTCCACGACACCGATTGCTCTCTCCCTTGTATTAGTACAGCTTTTATCAGCATCTTCTCCCCCAGCGCATGTGTCTGTAAGCATCTTGTTTCTCTTCAAATATCTCACAGCTTGTGCAAAATAATCGGGCATGTAGTCGATACGTACTTGAAGTCACAATAATCCCCAAAGAAATGCATTTTCAAGAAACTCAAACAACCCGGCCAGGTCTTTTATTTTAACACGCTGTCCTGAGTGGATTCCATTCGATTCAATCCAATTTGCTTGCAACCAATTTTTATTGCATGCCTTCTAGAGCCCGGGTACCATCTTGGCTGTGCGGTCCACGCCACCACGCGAGCCAAAGAAAGTCCTAACCCCACTGAGCTTCCAGCCGAAAGGTGGAGACAGCCGATAGTGTTTCCTATGAACCAGACTTCACGCTGGGTGCTAAGGCTAGAGACGTGTAAGTCTCCAGCAGTACTCAGAAGACCCCACTTCCTTTAATTTAGGTCACAGACGACTCACCAGACACAACAGGACAGTGCTAGCCAAGTCTGGAGGAGAAGGGCTGTTAAGACCTCAAACAGAGAGTAATTTACCACCTGGGGGAGAAAGGGGTAGTCGGGGGAACTTTCACTGAGAACCATGACACATGACTGAACTTGAAGAGTGAGTAGGAGTTTGCCAGGGAGAGCGTGAGCCGGGCACGCAGCGTGTGTATGTTTGGGGGGTTGGGTCAGAGGAAAGGAGGTGACAGTGACAGTGACCCCATCTTTCCAGACAGGCCGAGTAAAGGAGATTTTAAGCGTTATGATAGGGCCACTGGCTCTGGGATATGGTGAGACGTGCAGTGTGCGTGGAGCACAAGGAAAACGGGGGAAGAGAAGGGCGAAGCTGGCCAGAGAGCTCGCCTGGCCCGGTGTGCCAAGCCGACGGGGTGACAGGTGAGCATCAACAGCCAGCTGCCCTGGCGTCTGGAGGGCAATGACGCTGGCTGAATCAGGCATGGGACCACGCACAGCCTGGAGACCAGCAACGACAGGCCAGGAACACATTCTACGAGGCCCTGGGATGAAGGTACCGACCCTGGGTTGTTGACCTCTGGCTCATAGAGAGAGAGATGGCTGGATGATGAGATGAAACTTTCGCTCCCAAATTGCAATCTTCCTGAGAAAGCACCCAGCCTTCCTATCTTTATTCCCTCGTGAGCGGAGTGGGAGTTTCTAAATTTTGCAATTTCAAGAAATCAAAAGGAAAGCTGATCGTTTGTAGTTAAAAAAAAAAATCCCAGCAGAAGAGGGCCTCCATAGTCACACGTCCCTTGACTTACAATCCTATAGCCCACGACCCCTTCACCAACGAAGGGCTGGATTTCTAGAGGCTGCTTCTGTCCTGGGATGATATCTCCCGTGGGCGCAAGCACCGGTTCCTCTACGGTCCCAATACGCCCGGGGAGGGGTGGCCTGGGGCCAACTTCTTGACCTTTCCCCGGTCAGTGCTGACGTGTCCACACCCTGGTCCTCTCTACTTTTCTAGCTCTGCCTCCGTTCTCCCCCCCCCCCCCCCCCAGCTTAGCCTCTGGCCATGCTGGCCGTCCAGCCTCTCTCAGATGTTCAGGTCTGCAGGACAGCCGCAGGCCACCTTTTTCCTCTTCTCTGCCCATCAAACATCACTCATCCTTCAGGTCAAACCCAAAGATCCTTGTCTTTGTGAAGCCTTCCCCAACCCATCTGACCCAAGAGCTCCCTCTTCTGTACTCTCCCAGCATTTAGACTTCTGTTCCTCTCTCACCTCACAGTCTTATTGTTATTGCTCCTCATGTTCAGTCAACCGAATTTGCTGTACTCAGGGACTGGACCTCAACCATTCTCTGTACCCCTAGTCACTAGCGATGGTGCCCGACGTGTGAGAGGCTCTCAATAAATAATCTTGTTTGTTAATGAAGTGTGGTTTAGCTCGGTATGTTGTCTGTCGGGGCTGGGAGCTATCAAGGTGATTTGGGGAAGAATTCCAACAGGCAGACCATGAAGAAAGGGTCCTGCAGGTGGAAGAAGCAGGATGAGTGAATTCACTGAGCAGGAGACCGTGGATAAACATGGGGGCTTGGAGGGAAGAGGAGGAAAGCACACAGCGTGGTACAAAGCACGAGAAAAACTGGGGTGGGGGGGCTGTTATTCCCAGAGGAGGAGACCGAGGCACTGAGCAGTCGCTCAGCTGGTGAGCTGCTGATGGCGATGGGATTCGCCCAGTTCTGTTAGACCCTAATTCTATGATTTATCAGAGTCTTGGCCAACAGTAACTAAATCGGGGTTGGCTGGAGCCCAGACTAACTGAAGAGGAACAGGAGGGGAGCATGGAAAGGTGGGCACTGCAGTTATACTATTACTAATAGCCAGGTTTTATTTTTTATTTTTTATTTTTGCCTGCCTATCATGTGCCAAAACCTCTCTGTGCCTGGCATTTATGTTCCTTCATTAAAATCAAGCAATCCTGTTAGATGGTCACCGTCTTTTTATAGATAAGGGAACTAAACCTCAGAGAGGTTCAATAATTTGCCCAAGGTCACACAGCCTTTACTAAGCCTGAATTAAGTAAGTGACCCATGACTTAATTCATATATTTTGGTTCCACAACCCAGGCTCATTGGGAAAGCACTTAATGAATGAGTCATCACTTCGTACTTCAATTCTGCGTGACATAATAGGGGTATGGGTTTTTCCTTTTTTTGGCATAAGCGAGTTCCAAGCCTGGGCATCTTTTCTAAGGCTGTCCTTTCCTCCCTGTGCAGCTCTGCCCACTTGTCCTGTCCCCTCGCTCGAGCCCCTCTGCCCAAATGGATAACGCTAAACCCCATGCAAGGGTAACTGCTAGCCTTAGAAAAAGACCAAACTTCTGGCAGATTAGAAATTTTCTTGAGGAGGAGAATGGGTAGGAAGGGGACAGATAATGTCAAAAAATAGGGGACCTTGCCCCGCTCGCAAGAAGAGAGGCATCAAAGTGGTTCGGGGAGGGTGGGCAAAATTGTTCCCGTTTTCACGTGATTTCCTTTTTTAGGGATTTGGTCCTGCATGGGTGAAGTTCAAAGTCAGCCTTGCTCAGAATTATCTGAACCCATTTGTTCAAAAGGTAGATTTCCTGGCCCAACCCCACATATTCAGAAGGTGTGTGTGTGTGTGTGTGTGTGTGTGTGTGTGTGTGTGTGTTGCCCATGAATCTGTCTTTCTAAACAGGCGCCCCAGAGATTCTAAATTGAGAACACAGCTTTCATGGTTATACCCATGGGCTTTAGCTATGAGGGCCGAGGGATAGCGAGGCACCAGGAACGTGGGGCAGGATGCCTTGCAGTTCCCTTCTCCAGTCGGAGGCACTGACCTGGAGGCTGTGTGTAGGAGTCCCCGTCTTTCAGAATTAGTGATGTGGTTAGCGTAGCAACGTGACTGCGGCCGGAGGCAGGCAGGTCGGATGTGAGCGTCTCCCTCCGTGAGCCTGTGTGCGTCATCTCAGTCCCAGCTTATATCTTTACTCTCAAAAACAAGTCATTTTTGTTCCTGTCAGCATCTCGGCTGGCCCACAACAGAGGGCAAGTTGAGATGGAGAGGCCCAGATGCAGGCTTCAGGTGATGCTTCAGGCCACGAGAGCAGGAAAGTTTTCCTCCATCGGCTCTAGATGGTTCAAAAATCCAGTTTCACAAAACACTGCCGGGGCACCTAAGAGCTATCTGCTTGTATGAATTTTAGGGACTGTAGTATTTTAGGCATTTTTTTTTTTTTTAACCAGGGATAATAGAGGCCAGAGCTCTCTTGGGAGACAATTTCAACTGGATGCGCTTCCAAACAACCTGAAGCTTTAAAAAATAGAGAGGTCCATTCGCACCAACACGGATGGAACTAGAGATTCTCATATTAAGTGAAGTAAATCAGAAGAAGAAAAACAAATATCATACGATATCACTTTTATGTGGTGTCTAAAATACAGTGCAAAGGAACCTATCTACAGAACAGAGACAGACTCACAAACTTGTGGTCATCGAGGGGGAGGGAGGAGGGAGGGGGGGATGGGGAGTTTGGTGTTTGTAGATGCAAACTAGTCCATTTAGAACAGATAAGCAACGAGGTCCTGCTGTACAGCACAGGAAACTATATCTTGTCTCTTGAGACTGACCACGATGGAAGATAACATGAGAAAAAGAGCATATATATATATATAGAGAGAGAGAGAGAGAGAGAAATTGATACGTGGGTTGCTCACCCTTTACACTGGCCTGTTGAGTCTGTGGATGACGGTGGCCCTTGTGGGCTCCCAGGACCTGGAGGTCCTGGAGCCGAGTTGGACGACATCTGCCCAAGTCCTGGATTAGAGGCCGCTGCAAGGGGAGAGTTGGACCAATGAACTCTGAAGTCCTTTCCAACACAGACATAACATGGCTTCAATGTTAACCACTTCAATTTGCTCTTTTCTTGAGTTTCATCTGTTCTCTACCCACCCCACCCCCCGCCCCTGCTGCCAAGTCTCCCTACCTGGGCATAACCTTCGTGTTGGGTTCATTGGAATCATATGGGTAGTGAGAGGTTGAAAGTGACTAGAGACGGAAGAAGTTAGATGTACGAAGTCTCCCCAAGTGGGCATCTTTTGAGTCATAGATAGCATCTGTATTCTCAATAACAACATTTTATTGATGTCAGCACATGCTCAATAAGAAGGAGATTTGGTTTGAAGAGTTCCCCATCAGAGATGCCTGAGGTAATGGTGCAAGTGTCAAACAAGAGAGCCACCCGCCAAAGAAACCCCCTAACCAGGCTCCTTGCCTGCTTTCTGCACTTTCTATAGCGGGTGGAGAAGATGAGGATGCACTGGGATTTTTTTCCACTGAAGAATTTCTGTTTGGGTCCCAAGAGTCCACTACATCATGGGAAAGTAGGTGTGCCTTTAAACGAACTGAATGGGGGCTGTCGTGGATGGAAGGATCTGAAAACCAGAGGAATGCTCTTAGGAAGAAGATTCCACCAGTTTCCTTCTTTTCCAAATCATACGCCTTCTTAAAAGTTCTCCCCAATCCTGGGCTCATCCATGGACACTATTCTGATCATTCAAGCGTGAGCTGATGGCCCCTGCCCACACGTGGCTCTGATTCTAGATACACTTTCATCTGTATAATGTATTCAGCTCTTAATCATGTATACATCTCTGATAGTTCTCACTTAGCTGTCTTGGATTGCTATTTATCTTCTTATTCTAGTTTACTTTCTCAAGGAGACTGTGAGCAAACTAATGCATGTACATCGTTCATTTCCATGTCCAACAGGTCGAGTGGCTGAGTGTCACCTTGTGCCGGGCATTGACTGCTCTAGGTCATGGGAATATCTACACCTATCAATATATCGACTGATAGATAAAGAAGATATGTATATATTTCACATGGTAGGTGCCATAAAGACAAAGGAGACTAAAGGATGTTAAATAATTTGATAAGGGAAATCATTGATCAGGCAAATGAATGGCGATTCCATTCAGTTTTTAGTTTACTTATCAAAAATACCACATGCTATTCGATGCTTAAAATTTACATCTGTGTGTGACTAGAATAAGCCATGACACAAAGGAAACACTCCAAGCCGAAAAAAAACTTTCTTACGCTAGAAAACATGGTTATTGAATTAAACTCTAAAGTGGAAGCCATGACTTACGAATGGACACTGCAGGAAACTAAATTAGTGACTAAAAGATCAACTGAAGATAAATTTCCTAGAACACGAAAGCAAAAGATAAAGAAATGAAAATGAAAGATAGAATAATCGCGAAAGACAGATATCAAAGAGCCAACCCACAAATAACAGGGGTTCTTAAAACATTTAGAGAATCATTTGCAGCAGAAGCCCTGTGTATGTGGGACATTAATCAGCCATAAGTAAGACTTCGTTTTGGAAACTGAGTGTGCCCATTGCATGCATTAGGAATCCTTTTGGTTGTGTTAGGGTCCTGGGTCAAACTGGCTTAAACAACAAAAGGGGTTTTATTGGCTCACATAATGGAGTCCACAGGTACACCAGGGGTCCATCTCTCCAGCTCTGGCTTTCCTCTGGGGGTGGCTTCATGCTTGGGGGTGCTGTTCCCAGGGAGTGGCACCGTATTGGTACAGGCTTATATCCTTCTAGCTTTCCAAGCCCAATGAGAGGAAAGAGGTTTCCATTTGTAATACATGGGACATTAACCTTGGGTTAATCCCCACTGACTCTGACCTGGCTTGGGTCATGTACCGCCCCCCTGTCCCACCCAGGAATCAGTCTGGGGACCCGAGAAGGGCTGTTGCATGGTTTCATTGGCGGCACACTCTCTTTCCTGGAACGAGGGGTGTTCAGCTCTAACCAGCACCCTCATGGACCGCAAGTGAGCGAGAGGCAGTTTCCCAGAGGATCATATGGTTACTGACTCCAGGAGGAGGGGGATGGAAGCTGAGGAGGCCTAATGACGTCATGATGGGAAGATTCATTAAAAAACTACTCTCAGACCTATTCATAGAGATTTTTTTGTTATTGTTGTTTCCTGGCTGCGCCTGCAGCATGTGGTAGTTCCCGGGCCAGGGATCGAACCCACACAACAGCAGTGACAACACTGGATCCTTAACCTCTAGGCCACCAGGGAACTCCTAGAATTTAAATCTAAACAGTTACCAAAATCCGGGAGTTCTCACTGTGGCTCAGCGGGTTAAGAACCTGACATAGTCTCTGTGAGGATGCGGGTTTGATCCCTGGCCTCGCTCAGTGGGTTAAGAATCCAGCGTTGCCATGAGCTTCAGCGTAGTTTGCAGATGTAGGTTGGATCTGGCGTTGCTGTGGCTGTGGTGTAGGCCGGCAGCTACAGCTCCGATTCGACCCCTAGCCTGCGAACCTCGATATGCTGCAGGTGCGGCCCTAAAAAGACCAAAAAAAAAAAAAAATACATGGCTTTGTATGGCATGTAGAATAAAATCAAGCTTCTCACGGCATTCGAAAACTGGGCCACCAGATTCAGTTTCCACACAGTCTCCCCAACGCCACTGTCCTTTGTGCACCTCACTGCAGTTACCAAGCTGCCCATCAGTTCTTTCTGCGAGTGTGCCAAGCTCCTTTCTCTGTCAGGCCTTGCACATGCAGTCCCCTCTACCTGGAACTTTCTTTTCTCATTGCTCCCTGGCTGGCTCCTCATTCATTGCATCCGAGCTTATTTAGACCACTTCCTCAGATGTCTTCTGGTCTCATAGTCTAAACATAGGCTTCCTCCTGTTTTTCTTGGCACCCCTGTCTCAAACCAATAATCATAATCTACTTGTAATAACTTGACTTATATCTGTCCTGGCCTGGAGTGTGAACTTCATGAGGGCAGCGACTATGTCTCTTGTGTTCTGTTCACCATGGAATTCCCAGGTCTTAGCACTTTGAGGGACACAGGAATGGTACAGAATATACATACATATATTTAGGAGGAAGGAGAGATGGAACATTGAAATGAGGGAACTCTATAGAAATAAATACACAGATAGAAAGATGTTGAAATAGTAGATTTAACTGAATTTCTAAAGGGATGGCAAACAATTTTTTTTTTTTCCCCCTATAGAAGAGATGATGCTGAAACGTGGACTAGGAGGCAGACTTTACAGGTCTAGATTAAACGGACACATTCAGTAAATAGCACTTTTTCTTCCTGATCTAGTGTCAGAAAGATGGAGGCAGGCGGACGTGATGCAGAAGCTCGGAGCCGAATTAGCCGTGCACAGGTCGTGATTATGGCCTTGAAGGAAAGATGGAACTCAGTGAGCCAGGGAGAGGCGAGAAGGGCTTTTCGTGTGTGTGTGTGTGTGTGTGTGTGTCTAGAGATAAGGCAGCAAAAGACTAAGCAAACAGAGGTCTAGAATTGCGACAAGTGGTGAGGTGACAGGGTCAGACTCTTGGTGAGGCGTCCATGAACTCGAGAGCTCACAGTGGCTTAGAACTTCCCGCAGGGACTTGGCGGTCCTTGTGAGTGACTGTAGCAGCCCTAGGACATGGTTGCGTGGACACCAAGGACACCTTGTGGTCCCATAAGCAAGAGGCGGGGCAGATGTAGCAGAGAGGCTCCTGGCGTGGGAGGGGCTGCCTCGGAAAGGAGGGCTGGGGGCACGGCGAATGAAGGGGTGCCTAGGGAGACTGGACGACAGAGAGGAAGCAGAAGACTCTGGAAACAAACTAGCACGACTCCCAGTGAACCCGGGACAGGTCTTGTTAGCGGGAGTGAGCAAAGCTGCTTTCTAGTCCCAGAAAACAATCCTTCTGTGTGCTGGTGACATGTCCCTCCAGGTGGCCCCCATGCATGTGGCTGTGTGCAGACTGGGGCACCTTAGGGAACAGTGAAGAGAGGCAGACAAAGCACGCTTGGACAGAAGATCTGGGCTGGCTTACCTGTCCCTGCTGTTTTGCCTCTCTGTTACCTAAGCTAGTTCAGCATGGGGAGGCGGCTCTCAATGCAAGACAGGCGTAGCAGTGAGTGTCTTCCACATTCTTATGCAAGATCCCCAGATGCAATAGGCTTTGTAATCTCTAATGTCAGTTGTACTTGGTTCTAGGGCGCAGGTGGGGGTGAGTCTCTGGAAATGCTCTCTGCGGTCCTGGCCTCCACTGGTTTTTCCTACCAGGTCCTCACTTTAGCTCAGCCTCTGAGAAAGACTCTGTTGGCCAGCTGCATAGAACATTCCTCTCTGTCTAGTCTTCAGCTCTGGCAAGAACTTTAAAAGATATATCATCTTTTCTTTCACCCAGGTTCTGAGATAGTCTACACCTCACCCATCCCAACCTCCGGGCATCTAGGAGAATCGCCAGAAAAGGCGAATTGGTGCCCTCTTCTCCTGTTACTACGGTAGCATGCGAGAAGATAAGGTTCCGGGAGCAATTGCCACTAGATGGCGCCATAGCAGTCTCGGCTCATCCGAGAGGAATCACTTCAGACAAGAACTGTGGTAGCGGAGGGAGTGGGCTGAGGTTGGTGAGGATATATTTCCAATAAATGACTTGCAAGATACTTTCCTTAATTTCCGATGAGATTGGCAGGAATTTCCTTTGGTTCATCAGCGGATGGTGCATGGTAGCTCAGCAGTTGCCAGGCACGGAATCAACCATCCCATCCATCTGTGATTTTGGAAACTTTATAGCTATTTTCTCTGGGAGCAGTTGCCTTCCAGGGGTGGCCCATTCCTCTCGAGACCCGTCCCAACCACTGCCACTGGACTCAGAATTAGGGTCGGATCACAGATTTCTCCAGAGGGGACAAGTACAAAATCTGACACGGGAGGAAATAGCTTGTACACTAAAAGAAGTGCAAGTTTTCGTAATACGTATTGGAGGAAATCTGGGAAATGTGTAGGAGCATATTCTAAGGGTGCTAGACTAAGGATGATAGAATACAGCACTTTATCAGATCAACTTTCTTGGGTACTTCATTAGACATTTGGGGTTTGAAGTCTTAGCTCTTAGAAGTGGAGATTGCTCTAAAAATGTCTTGGTGGGCTGATTGGACCTTGGACTGAGTGGTGGCTTATGTTTAATAAGGTTGGAATGCTGGAACTTCTCTGACTTCGAGACTCAGAGGAAAAAGGAGTTCCCGTTGTGGCTTAGTGGTTAACGAGTCCGACTAGGAGCCATGAGGTTTCAGGTTCGACCCCTGGTCTCGCTCAGTGGGTTAAGGATCCGGCGTTGCCGTGAGCTGTGGTGTAGGTTGCAGATGCGGCTCGGATCCCGCGTTGCTGTGGCTGCGGTGTAGGCCGGCGGCTACAACTCTGATCAGACCCTTAGCCTGGGAACCCCCACATGCCGCGAGTGCGGCCATAGATGAGGCAAAAAGACAAAAAAAAAAAGACTGAGAGGAAAGGGATGGTGAAGTGGCTTTATCACATGAGATCTGCACACCTTCCCCCCAATACCTCAACCAGAGGGTGCTGAAGATAATTCATTAAGACACTGAATTTTGTAATTAAAAAAAAAAATATTGGGACAAAGAATAAAAGCCCTCCAGGTGGGGCTGATGCACATGAAAATTCTAGGATTGTTTCAAACCATTAAACCTATACATTTTAAATGAAAAAACAAAAGACATTGAATTTTGTATTTCTGTACAAAGTGACCCATCCTGTGGCTTTCAGATAAGACCTCTCCCCAGCTATTTTGGCGGTTGCTTAATGGGCTTGTGTACAAAGTGGCCTTCCTGGCAGGGATCAGGCTTAGGTGTGGGCTCGAGGGCACGGACTTGGCCCTCATCAAGCCTAGTTTTTGACCATCAGTGATGCTGAATATCTAATTTGCCAACGAAAGCAAGCCCCTAAGACGGCACCATTCCCTAAAAGGTGCTTCTCAGGGGTGACCTGATTACGTCGCACCCCTTCCATCTGGGAGAGGAGCAAACAATGTTCCTCACTGGAGGAGATGAGTATCCTGAGTACATATTTGCTTTCTTGCCCAAGAATCTTCTGCCAGCACCATCTGTGATCACAAAATATGGTGTACTGTAGTGTACACAACATCGCTTTTCATCAAGAAAGGAACTGCAGAAGAAGTGCAGCAATGGGCTCATGCCCATGGGATCACATACATATTCCACATACCCCACCACCTAAAACAGCTGGCCTAATAGATGCAGAAATTATTGCACATATGATACCAATTAAGAAATTACACCCTCAGGGAGTTCCTGCCCTGGCTCAGCGGTTAGCAAAACTGCCTAGCATCCATGAGGGTACGTACGGGTTTGGTCCCTGGCCTCGCTCAGTGGGTTAAGGATCCTGCGTTGCTGTGGCTGTGGTGTAGGCCAGCAGCTGTAGCTCCGATTGGACCCCTAGCCTGGGAACCTCCATATGCCACGGGTGCAGCCCTAAAAAGACAAAAAAAAAAAAAAAAGGTGGAAGTTAGACTGGTCCTCTCCCACTAAATCTCACAGTCTGTCCACAGATTTTTTTGCTTCCAACCCCTGGGACTTGGAGCTCTGCTGGTTTGCAGTCTTGATTCCCAAGAAAACTTCTAGCAGGACATACCCTGATATTGCACTGATTTGGAAGACAAGACTGCCACCTGGCTATGTGGAGTTCTGCATGTTGCTGAAACAACCGGCAAAAGAAAGAGTTACTCTGCTGGCTAAGGTGATTGATATGGATCACCACGGGGAAAAAAAAAATGGGTTACTGCCTCTCATGGGGGGCAGGGAGGACTAGATCTGGAATGCAGGGTATTCTCTGGGTGCCTTTTACTATTTTCAAGTCCAACAGTAAAATAGAAGATGACCATTTTCCCACCCCCTGCCAAAGCCGTAACCAGTGATGATTCAGACCCTTAGGCAAGATAGATTACCCTGTTTTTTTTTTTTTTAAAGTCAGCCATCTTAGGGGCTGGATGAAGACAAAGGAGATATGAAATGGGCCATAGGAGAAGGAGTTATAATTGAGTTATAAATCCCAGTTATGGCCTCCTGACCCGTCATGTCCTTGCTTGGTATGTGACAGTGTGTATATTAATTAGGCACATTAAAGACTCTTCTTCTCTCTCCTTCTGGCCCTTATTATTTTTACATGTTTTGTTGGAAGTTACCTTTTAACCTGGTTTTTAGGAAACCTATGTGCAGATGAGATTGTGGACGAATTTGAAAAATATTGGATGTTGCTCAGAGGTGGGTGCAATGACAGTTGAGATCTTAAAAATCTGAATTTGAGGGAGAAGACAACACTGTCCTGGTTTATAGGCAAAAAAGCTGTATTTTGAGGAAGAGACAAAGGGAGTTATTTTGTGGTTATATCAACGTTGTTGTTTGTTTGGTTTTTTTTTTTTTTTGTAGAGTACAGTTATGGATGCTGACCAGCTAAAGGGATGGTGTGTGTCAGTTATTAACTTATTGTGTCTCAACTCCAAATCTTTTTTTTTTTTGAATGGGAAAATAACTATTCTGTTTGGGAGAGTGGGCAGGCATCCAGCCTCAGAACTTCTGGAATTGCTTCTTGGTACCAGCAGCCTTGGTGAACTTGAGCACCAAAGATCCTGGAGCTAGACTCTGAAAACCACAATTTTGCTTTTCCAGTTGGCTCTGCTGATGGAGAATGCAAGGCTGAAGGAGGAACGAGAGGTTTGCTCCCTGCTGTGTAGTTCTTGAGGGTTTCCTGTCTGATTGCAGTTCCTCTGAGTATGACCCCAGCACATTTCTTTAGTATAACATAAGCATTTTCTTCTTATAGCAGCTGCGGAATCCAGTTCGCAGTTTTTCTAACATTTGCAGAATCAGCCTCATCTAGTCTCCTTTGTGGATGCCCACAATAGCCAGACAGTGCCCCTTCCCCAGAGTTCTGGGCTCCCGTCCCCTGAGTCCTCTCTTCTGAATTCAGAAGTCTAACACTGGCTGAGCAATGCCTCCTACTAAGAGCTCTGGGTTTCGGTTCCTCAGGGCCTCTCTATTAAGTTTCTTTTTAAACAGTTTCAGTCTTTTCCCTTTGTTTCCTCAGACCTTAACAGTTTCACCTTCTATGATATTTTCCAGTTCCGTTTTAACCCTTTTCGATACTGTGATGGTTGGTTTTATGTATCAACTTGGCCAATCTATAGAACCCAGTTATTCAAAGAAATAGGAATCTAAGTGTTTCTGTCAAGACATGTTGTAGGCTTGGAGAACGTTTATAATTAGCTGATTTTAGGTAAAGGGGCTTACCTTCAATAATGCGGGTGGTCGTCTTCCAATCAGTGGAAGGACCATAAGAGCAAAAACCAAGGTTTTCTGGAGGAAGAAGAAATTCTGTTTCAAGACTGCAACATTAGCTGTCGCCTGAGAATTTTCAGCCAGTCCACCCCCATCCCCACAGATTTCAGACTTGCCAGCCCATGGAACTGGGTAAGTCAATTTCTTCCCGATAAATCTATTTACATTGTAAATCAACTATACTTAAATGAAATGTGAAAAACTAAGAACAACCTATTTGCATATTAAAAGATTTAGATTCTCTTTCTCTGGGGATTCCTGACTGATACAGTTGTCCGCTTTGTATCTTTAACTTTGTAACTACGAATCATGATTAAGCAATATGACTGGGGGGATTAGAATCAGCAAAATGGCAGCAGCATAATGCTATGTAAAACATAGTCTTAGCAAGAAAATGACGCAGAGGCAAATCATAAATTGTCCTAGAAGCAGTCTGATAAAAAAAGACACAATATGTACAGAGGAATGAAAATAAGTTGAGCAGATTTCTCATTGGAAATGATGCAAGTGCAAAGACAATGGATCCTTATCTTTTAAGCACTAAAAAAAAAAAAAAAACAAAACTGTCAATCTACAATTCTATAACTGGAGAAAATAGCTTTTAAAAAATGAAGACTCGGAGTTCCTATTGTGGCTCAGTGGTTAACGAATCCGACTGGGAACCATGAGGTTGAAGGTTCGATCCCTGGCCTTGCTCAGTGGGTTAAGGATCCAGCGTTGCCGTGAGCTGTGGTGTAGATCACAGACGCGGCTCGGATCCGGCATTGCTATGGCTGCAGGTGTAGGCCGGTGGCTATAGCTCCGATTAGACCCCTAGCCTGGGAACCTCCACATGCCGCAGGTGCGACCCTAAAATGACAAAAGACAAAAAAAAAAAAAAGAAGACTGTTTTAGATATACAAAATTTGAATGGTTTCATTCCCTGCGTGCCTGCACTACAACAAATGTTAAAAAAAGAATCCAGCCATGAGGTGCGGGTTCAATCCCTGGCACCACTCAGTGGGTTAAGGATCCGGTGTTGCCATGAGCTGTGGTGTAGGTTGCAGATGCGGCTCGGATCCTGCATTGCTGTGGCTGTGGTGTGGGCCGGCAGCAATAGCTCTGATTGGACCCTTAGCCTGGGAACCTCCATATGCTGTGAGTGCGGCCCTAGAAAAGGCAAAAAAAAAAAAATCCTTTAGACAGAAGAAAAATTATACCCAGTGGGAATCTGAAGACACACAAAGGATTAAAGAGCAGTGGAAACAGTACTGAATGAATAAATACCTCAGATTTTTTTTTTTTTTAATAATCTCTCTCTCTTTTTTTATCCTTTTAGGGCCACACCCGTGGCATATGGAGTTTCCCAGGTGAGGGGTCCAACTGGAGCTGTAGCCACCGGCTTACACCACAGCCACAGCAATGCCAGATCCTTAACCCACTGAGCAAGGCCAGGGATGGAACCCTCATCCTCATGGATGTTAGTCGGGTTCGTTAATTGTTGAGCCATGACTGAAACTCCTAAATAATCTCTTTAAATAATAATTGGCTATTAAAAAAAAAGAAATACTGTATTTTGGAGTTTATAAAATAAGTATAGGTAAAATACAACAAAAATAGCATGAAGACTGAGAGGGAAGAAAAGGAAGTACACTACTGTAAGATTATCTACTTAACGTGAAGTAGTATAATAAGATTTGGACATAGACTGTGATAAGTGAAAGATGTCTACTAAACCCCAAGGCAACCACTAAAACAACAACAGGAGTTTCATGTAAGCCAACAAAGGAGATAAAGTGGAACAAAAACAACAACAACAATAATAATCTCAATGAATTAAAAAGAAGTCAGGGAGTTCCCACTGTGGCACAATAGGATCAGTGGTGTCTCTGCAGTGCCAGGACGCAGGTTCAATCCCTGGCCAGACACAGTGGGTTAATGGATCCAGCTTTGGGAGTTACTGTCATGGCGCAGCGGAAACGAATCTGATTAGGAAACATGAGGTTGTGGGTTTGATCACTGGCCGTGCTCAGTGGTTTAAGGATCTGGTTTTGCCGTGAGCTGTGGTCTAGGTCTAGATGCGGCTTGGATCCCACGTTGCTGTGGTGTAGGCCAGCAGCTGTAGCTCCAATTCCACCCCTAGCCTGGAAACCTCTGTATGCTGCAAGTGTGGCCCTAGAAAAGGCAAAAAGGCAAAAAAAAAAGAAGAAAGAAAGAAAGAAAAATACTGCTTATAATAGCATAAAAATGTGAACTAGCTAAGTTTAAATTGGATATGAGATATGAAAAAATAGGCAGTGAAAAGTACCAAACATTGCTGAGAGTAACTACAGAAGACCTAAATAAATGGGGAGATATATCTTGTTCATTGGTGAGAAGACTCAGTGTTGTTAATATATCGTTCTCCTCAAACTGATCTATAAATTCAACAAATGCCAATCAAAATTTCAACAGATTTTTATTTTTATTTTTATTTTTTTTGCATGGCTGCAGCTTGTGGAAGTTCCTGGGCTAGGGACTGAACCTGAACCACAGCAACACCAGCTCCTTAACCCACTGTGCCACGAGGGAACTCCCAACAGAAGCTTTTTGTAAAAACTGACAGGCTTTTTCTAAAATTCACATAAATACTCAAAGGGACTGAGGATAGCAAAAACAACTTTGAAAAAGAAGAATAAATTTTCAGATTTCCGGGCATATTACACAGCTATTGTAATCAAGACAATGTATAAAGATAAATAGATCAGCGAAACAGAATAAGTGACTCCAGGAATAGACCTGCACACACCTGGATAACTGATTTTTGACAGAGATAGAGCCGTTCAGTGAAGAAAGCAGTTTTTCTCAAAGGGCGTGGTAACAATTGCATATCTATATTTAAAAAAAAATGAGCTTTGATCCATACCATACAAAAATGGATACCATGTACATACCATATACAAAAACGGATCACAAATTTACATGTACAACTTAAAATTATAAAACTTCCGGAAGAAAAACATGTGTTGACTAAAAAAATATGCACTACCTAAAAGCCGAGAGTTATGTTTTGCTCTGTAGATAAAACCTAAGGTTTAAGCCTGGGAGACAGCGTCTCAAGGAAGTCTGAGAACACTGCTCCGAGGAGGCTGGGAAGGGGAGTTGAGACACACAGGAGTTTTGCCACAAAGGCCGGTATTAGGAACCAAAGATTACTGTTAATAACAGAAAACTAGATAGCTCA
The DNA here is from genome assembly GCA_004024745.2 of Catagonus wagneri. NCBI lineage: Eukaryota > Metazoa > Chordata > Mammalia > Artiodactyla > Tayassuidae > Catagonus > Catagonus wagneri. The sequence goes on along the minus strand of PVHT020000010.1, from coordinate 2,846,106 downwards.
AGTTAAGAGTTGAGCACTTTTCTATGTATGTGAAGATGCACGGTCTGGGCTCACTGACACCATTCCTTTGCCACGTGTCCTGTGTTTCTTCAGGGCTCACTGGCAGGAGTGGCTGCAGTCGCATGGCTGCTAGATGGCAGACATTCTGTTTCCTTCCTGAGTTCACTCAGGGCTCACCAGCTCACCCGTGGAGGTGGCTGCAATTGCTAACGACTGTGACATCCTTGACTGATATTTGATTTCTCACATGACAGAAAATCTTTGTGACTCCGGCTTAAGCCAAGATTCCATAGATATCACACCAAATGCACAATCCTTAAAAGAACAAGTTGGTAATTTGGACTTGTTGACCTGAAACAAATAGACTGCCAGATATTTCTCCAGCTGAGATGGGTTTACTCCAGATCGGCCGAGAACTGCAGTTTGGTATCTGCAGCATAGAGGAGTCACATGCAGGTCCCCACATGGCAAGAGGAGGAAGCCACTTTCATAGCGAAGAAAAGGAAGAGGGGAGGCCTGTGGTAAGCAAGGTCCATGGCTTTTCACTGGCTGAGTCTTTGACTGAAAAAAAAAAAAAAGGTCTTCTTCTCTGGTGTTATTAACCTCACAGGGCGTGGGAGCTCCCCCTACTGGAGATTTATTTAATTGAGGTTTCTGTTCATAATTTTTTGCTTTTTTTTGCAGACGTCACCAAAATAAAAAATTTCTGCTCTTCAGAAGGCACTATTAAAAGAATGTAAAGACCAGCCACAGATTGGAAGAAAATATTTTCAAAGGATGTATGTGATGAAAGACTTGTAATTCAGGAAATATAAAGCACTCTATAAACTTTGTCATAGGAAACAATTCAGAGTTCTCTCGCGGTGCAGCAGGTTAAGGATCTGGTGCTGTGACTGCAGCAGCTTGGGTCGATCCCTGGCCTGGGATCCTCTGCATGCGATGGACATGGCGGAAAAACAAACAAATAAACAACAACAACAAAAAAAAAACAAAAGCAAAAAATAAATAATTCGATTTTAATAATGGACACAATATATGAACACACGCTTCACCACAAATATTATATGCATGGCAAATAAACACTGGAAAGATGCTCAGTGTAATGAATCATCAGGGAAAAGAGAATTAAAAGTGAATGTAACAAAAAAGAAGCCAGCTCACAGATACAGAGAACAAACTCGCGGTAACCAGTGGGGAGAAAGAAGGGAGAGGAGCAATCAAGAGGGAGGGGAGTAAGAGGTACGAACTACTGGATATAGTGCGATAAGCTACAAAGCTCTATTTTACGACACAGGGGACATAGCCAATATTTTATCGTAACTATAAGTGTAATATAAACTTTATATTGCATACCTATAACTTATATAATATTGTATATCAACTCTACCTTAATAATAATAAAAAAAAAAAGCCTGAGGAGTTCACATTGTGGCTCAGCAGTGACAAACCCCACTAGGATCCATGAGGATGTGGGTTCGATCCCTGGCCTCGCTCAGTGGGTTAAGGATCCGGCGTTGCCGTGAGCTGTGGTGTAGGTCGCAGATGCGGCTCGGATCCCGCGTTGCTGTGGCTGCAGTGTAGGCCGGCGGCTACAGCTCCGATTCGACCCCTAACCTGGGAACCTCCACATGCCACGGGTGTAGCCTTAAAAAGACAAAACGAATACAAAAGCAAAAAACCACCTGACACCTTCAACCACCCTCTCCCCTCCACCACACAAACACAGAAACCTACAACGAGATACTACTACATTGGAACTTATTAGAATGGCTAAAATTTCAAAAGCCTGGCCTGTCAAGGTTTGGTGAGGGTGCTCATTGCTGGGGATGTAAAATGGCACAATCACTTTGGAAAACAGTGTTGCAGTTTCTTAAATAACTACACAGACGTCTATCCCGTGATTGACTTCACTACCAGGCATTTACCCGAGAGCAAAGAAAGCTTATGTCCATACTTCTACACAAACGGCGGCTTTATTGGTAACAGCTTGAAACTGGAAATAGCCCAGAGGTCATTAGAAGGTGAGTGGGTAAAGAAATTTTGACATTTATGGAGGTCCATGGCCGGTTATTAGAAACCCCCCTTCCTTCAGGTTGATGTCACTTTATCAGTCTGTGCCCTTTGAGCTACTAGCATCCTACCGCATTCCTGTCTTTATACCCAGGTTCTAGGGACGTGCCCTGTATTTGGAGCCTAAAGGCCCCTTAGCACTATCTAGAATTATATGCTAGCATTAATTACCCGATATAATTAGCTTCCAGATGTTAGCCAAACAACGTATGCTTCTAACCAAACACAGAGCCTGGCAGCTCACTTTCGTTTTTGCTCTCTTTTTCCTCCTTGGCTGTCCTCATCTTTAAAGTGACTGCTTCGATCATCTGTTGCCAAAAACAATCTCGAAACAGTGACTTAAAACAATGGCAATCATTTACTTGCTCATGAATCTGAAATTTGGGCATGGCTTGGTGAGAACAGCCTTTATCCCACGTGGCCTCGGCTGGGGTGGCTTGAAGGACAGCTGGGGACGGTGTGGCGTGCTTCCTCTGACAAACTTGTTTGGTGTAAACCCTGAGGTGTCGTGATCTTGTCTCATGCCTGTGTTGATCAAAATGTATTTCCCGGGACTTGGCATTCTCAGTGTTCTCCGGGCCTCCTCCCTGCATGCATTTCTTTCCTTTGCTTGACTAATTCCTATGCATCCAAGTGGTCACCTCCACCTGAAAGCTTTCTCTGATCTCCCCTGCTCCATGCAGTTTAGTTTGCAGTAAGTACCTCTACTATATTCCCACAGCATGTGTGCTTCATGCTTCTCTCTCTTTTTTTTCCTTCTTTTTATGGTCACACCTGCAGCATATGAAAGTTCCCAGGCTAGGGGTTGAACTGGAGCTGTAGCCGCCGGCCTACACCACAGCCACAGCAATGCCAGATCCAAGCCGTGTCTGTGACCTACACCACAGCTCATGGCAACGCCGGATCCTCAACCCACTGAGAGAGGCCAGGGGTTGAACCCGTATCCTCATGGGTACTAGTCAGGTTCGTAACCTGCCAAGCCACCTGGGAACTCCTGTATTTCCCTTTTAAAAAGCACTTTGCCTTCTGTGTTGGATGTTCTTTTATTTGCTTCTCTCTCTCTCTCTAAACTCTTAGCTCTTTAAAGGAAGGAACTGTTGGGTTTTTGTATTCCCGGCGTGTGTGGGGTAAAATAAATTTTTACATATTGAGGTATAGGGAAAATATTCAGGCTTATGCACAAGTTAACTTGAATTGTATGCTAACTAGAACAGCCTGTTTGTGGCCCATCAAACACACATTGCACATCTGCTTTAATTATTAAGGAAAAGGGCACACTGGCCAGAAGTAAATAACATTCACATTAAAAATAAATAATTAATTCCTTCCCTTCCTGGGACACCAAAGCTGGTACGCTGACAGTTAGACCCCCTTTCCAGGTGCCAAGGCCCTGTTGACCGGAGGCATAAGTGCTGATGTGCTTTTTTTTTTTTTTTAAAAAAAAAAACCTTTGAGGGAATGTATCCCTGACCTGTTTGATGACTTTTTGTTGCTGTTCTAATAAGACATAAACCTGCCGAAAACCATGTTTTCCTGGAGCAGTTCCTCATAGTTATCTGAGATAGTGTTTTCTGGACCATAGTCCTCAGTTTAGCTTGAGTAAAACACTTTTCTATTCTGGAGCTCCTGTCGTGGCTCAGCAGTTAATGGATCTGACTAGGACCCATGAGGATGCAGGTTCGATCCCTGGCCTCGCTCAGTGGGTTAAGGATCTGGCGTTGCCGTGAGCTGTGGTGTAGGTCGCGGACGCGGCTCTGATCCATGTTGCTGTGGCTGCGGTGTAGGCCTGCAGCTGTAGCTCCAATTCGACCCCTAGCCTGGGAACCTCCAAAACAAACAAACAAACAAACACACACCGGATTAGCAACAGAGTCTGGCACCTGTTCACAGAGGCAGGTTCTCCTGGACTCAAGATTAAATGAGTTCAAGTACATAGAGCATTTTATTTATTTATTTTATTTAATTTATTTTGTAATCTTTTTTTAGTGCTGCACCCAGGGCATATGGAGATTCTCAGGATACAGGTCAAATTGGAGTGGAGCTGCCGGCTGACGCCACAGCCACAGCCACGGCAA
>PVHT020000010.1:2808364-2840961 GCA_004024745.2 Catagonus wagneri | reverse complement strand
CAAGTACATAGAGCATTTTATTTATTTATTTTATTTAATTTATTTTGTAATCTTTTTTTAGTGCTGCACCCAGGGCATATGGAGATTCTCAGGATACAGGTCAAATTGGAGTGGAGCTGCCGGCTGACGCCACAGCCACAGCCACGGCAACACCGGATCCTTAACCCACTGAGCGAGGCCAGGGATCGAACCTGCGTCCTCATGGATCCTGGTCGGATTTGTTTCTGCTGAGCCACGATGGGCGCCCCTTACAGAGAGGATTTTAGAGCAGTGCCTCACACATAATGAGCCCAACAGAAGTGCTTGCCGCTGCTACTACTATTACTGCCACAACAACGATGACGGCGGCGTGGCAGCTTCCAGAGGCGGAGCTGTCCTTGTCAGAAGCTCTTTTTGCTCTCACATCAGGCTCTTCCCTTGAGCAGGACCATGGGCGTCACCGCTGGCCCCCTCCCAGATGCCCCTCCTCCCCCTCAGGCTCTGGGAGTTCCCTGAGGTTAGAATTCCCGAAAGAGGAATCTTCTAGAAGAGGAAGTGTGTTCGGGGCTAACAGTCAAGGTGTGTCTTTCTTTGGCAGAAGTTAGTGCTTCTCCCTGTGCCATCACTTCTTTCCTACTGGCTTCTGTATGGACACTTGCTGGGCGTCTCTGAGCTCCCCCAGGCCTGGCAGAGCTCAGGAGGGGCAGAAGGCACGGGGACCGGCCCCTCCGGTCTCTGCCACCTTGGGACCAGCATCACTTTCCTTTGCCCTTGGAACCCGGGGTCCTCGGTGGGAAAGCCCTGGAGTGAGAGCCGACCGCGGTTGGGGAGAAGGTTTAGTCCGCGCTTTAATCTGGAGGAGGTGCCCAAGCCCTTCAAGTTCCCTCAGGCCTTGCTCTCGCCCTGCCTCTCTGGTGCCCAGGAGCTGAAAATTCCCAGATTTCTCCCCATCACGTCCCTGCCCCACCCTGCCTGGAACCGGGGGGAACTGGGGCAGTTTTCAGCCTGAACTGTGATGAATAACGGGTGCCGGGAAGACTGGGATTCTGGGCTCAGCGTGAATGTTTTCCGGGGAGGGGAGAAGGGAAATTTCCAAGATGCCTCTGAGAGGAGAAGACGGGGCGAGGTCTCGGGGCAGAGCTCAGAGGGGGACGGAGGAGCGGTCGTGGGAGACGCAGCCGGGACAGAGGGGCTGAAGAGCAAGACACGAGATGATGGCCAGTGGCGGGGGGGCTGGAAGAGCCGCAGTTTGGGGCGAAGACAGGACAGAACTCCCGCAGGACGAAACTGGAGTCCAGTGGGTGACCTGGATGGAAGAATGGATTTCCTCCATTTCTTCCACCGTTTTCTCCTTGTTTCTGCATAACCCCCACGTTTGTCAGGAAGCCTTCCCTGACCTACGGACTGTGTTAGGCCCCAGCCCAAACCCCACCATGCACCCCACCCCAGGGCAGCGCTGTGATAACCCCCGCCCCAGCCCAGGGTCGGACCCCGTGGTCCAGATCCCAGGTCCTCCCTTACTTGCTCAACGGCCTTGTCCAAACCCTCAAGCCCTTTTGACCCAAGTTCCCTCAGCCTGTGCTGGGACTGAGTACAGTACCTCCCTCCAGGGCTGTGAAGATGAGATGAAATAATTCGTCGGAAGGGTTTAGCATGGAGGCCAGCTTTTGAATGGTAAGTGTGATGTAGTGACCACGACACATCAACGGCCTGTCCCCACTTCTGCTCTGAGGCCTGTGGGGGCAGCACTGCCTGTGTGGTCCGACACGGTATCCAAAGAACCCAGCACAGTGCCTGGCCAGCTGTAAGGACCCAGGGAGTATTTGGTGAATGAATGTATCAGTCACTAAGGTGGACTTGAGCTGGGGCCCTTGTAGAGCTTGGGGTTTAGGGTTGTAGTCTGTGTGTACCCCTAAACATTATTCTCTAGTGAACCCAAGTTAAAAAAGATGCTGAGGTTATTCTTGGACGGAATGACTACGAGCAACTATTTTTCTTTCCTTCTTCTTTTCTGTGGTCTCCATGATTTTTCTGTACCCGAAACAAGGATACCTTTTCTAAGGGTTAACAAAAGAGAAAATGTTGTTAAGCCAACTTAACCCTCTACATTGTCTGGAACTGAGAGGTGACAGCAGGATAAGAGGAGGAATGTGGGGAGTTCCCCTTGTGGTGCAGAGGAAATGAATCTGACATGGAACCATGAGGTTGCAGGTTCAATCCCTCGCCTCAGTGAGTTATGTTCCTGTTGCTTGCAGTTTCAGATTCGAGAACATTTATTGAGTTTCCCCCTTCAGCCAGAAGCTGTCCTATGTATCATATTGTCCACTCTCTTTTGCCCGATCTTTTTACAAATTTTATTGAAGCGTGGTTGATTTACAGTGTTGTGTGCATTTCTGCTGCGCAGTAAGGCGGCTCATTTATATATACATAATATTCTTTTTCATATTCTTTTCCATTGTGATTTATGATACTGAATAGAGTTCCCTGTGTTATACAGTAGGAACTCGCTCTTTATCCATCTTATATAGAATCATTTGCCTCTGCTAATCCCAAACTGCCCCATTTTATAGATAAGCAAACTGAAGCTATTAGAAGATGGTCTTGGAGTTCCCCTTGTGGCTCAGTGGAAATGAATCTGACTAGGAACCATGAGGTTGCGGGTTCGATCCCTGGCCTCGCTCAGTGGGTTAAGGATCCGGCGTTGCCATGGGCTGTGGTGTAGTTTGCAGACGCGGCTTGGATCTGCTGTTGCTCTGGCTGTGGTGTAGGCCGGCAGCTGTAGCTCCCGATTGGACCCCTAGCCTGGGAACCTCCACATGCCGCAGGTGCGGCCCTTAAAAAAAAAAAAGCAAGAAAAAAAAAGATGGTCTTCTGGAACTCGCTCAAGGTCACACAGCTGGTAAGTAGCAGAATCAAAGCTCAGATCCAGTTCCTCTTTCTCAGTGCTGCTGATGGTGACCGACTTGTCTCGGTTTGCCCAGCACTTTTTTTGTCTTTAAGACTGAAAGTCTTCTCTCCCAGGAAACTCCTTCATCCCAGGCACACCGGGATGGTTGGTGACCCTAAGTCCAGGGCTGACTCCATAGCAGCGTCACTGCCTTGGCCAAGCACAGCGGGGGCTGCAGGTGTAGAGAAGCCGGGAGTTACTCACCCCTGCTTCTTCCTGAGGGAGAACGGACCCAAGCCCTCAGCCACAGGAAGACCCTCCTGCAGGCTGGACTGCCACGAACAAACCCAGCGGAAAGACTTGGGTGGGCAGCTTCCTTCGAGCATTAGATTGATCGGTTTTCCTTGCTGTGACTTCATCACTCTGCATGTCCTAACCTGCCCTTGGGGAAACAGGTGGAGGGAAAGGGACCTTTTCCTTTCCAGGTGAGCGCCCTGCCCTGCGAGCTCATCATCCCTCAGACCTGTGTACAGCCTATGATCTGTCATGCAGGCGGGCAGGGCAGGGATTATCATCCCGTTTCTCCAGATGAGGAAATTGGAGGCCCAGAGAGTCTGATCCCGTCCGAAGTTACCCAGCCAGCGTGTGTTAAAACGAGACCCAAATCCAAGTCGTTTATGTTTGCACATTTAGAGTTCACAGACCCCAGCAGGTCTATAGATGGGCATCAGAGAAAAAGTTTATGTGTGTGTGTGTACTTTTAGGGGGGCCCACCCCATACAAGTCACCGATTTCTTAACAGAATGGATTAGGCACCTTGGATCTGTAGTTGGCACACGTTTAACTTTTTCTGTGTTTAGACGTTGATTTTTATTATAAGATAAGCTTTAGCCATGGCAAGTTACTCTGATCCTGAAAATGTGCTTCGGTGTCACTGCGTTTCAAGGGCGTTAAGCAAAATGATTCATTTTACTTCCATACAGCTGGCCGAATGGAATTTTTCTCTCTCCCTGTTCGAGGCTTCTGCAGTATCTATAAAATGCCATGTTCAGAATGTTTTCTTCTGCTACCGCATTTTGCTCAATTCTCAACATAGAAGCAAACACCGAAAGAAGAAGGCCTGTGTAATTCACCTCTTCAACAGCCAGGGCGGCCTGCCTTCGACACTTCCTGGATGCTGACTGTTTTGGACACTGGGAGAGAAGCATGCAAACCCTTTGGGCCTAAACTCTCTGATTTTTCTATGGAAGGGCTTCACTTATGAGGCACAGAAAAATAGTGTTGTTATGGTTACGAATCCGCGGCTCCCTTCCTACCAGGCACCCAGCCTATGGCAGGCAACCTTTCACGGAACTCATTTACACCCCCTGCAGGTGGGTGTGGGGGAACACCGAAGAACAATGCAATTGCCTCTGCCCTTGGGATGTCCCGTTCTCTGTCATTCACTTAAGAAGCACTTATGGAGTGCCTACTGCATGCTACCTTTTGGAGCTAAACTAGTGAGCAAGTCAGACAAGATCCCTGCCATCATGGAGTTTATATACAAGCAAGAACTTGGTCCTAGTTTCTCAGACTAAAAGGGTCCATCTGGTCACTCGCAGGAATGTACTCTCTGATGGGGAGACACGGTTTAAGTCCTTCTCAAGCGTCAAGTCTGTTTGTCAGGAGAGATATTTCAGAACAGTTCAACCAACCTTATGTGAAAGGGATCAGAGCATAAAATTGTCCCCAGAGGCTGGGGGAGACCAAGCCGAAAGGGAGCCTTGAGGACAGTGAGAAGTTCCTGGAGAATCTGCGTCTTGCTTTAAGTTTGAGCCCTAGGGTAAAATTCCCAGCTCACCTTTTTCTTTTTTTTGGTCTTTTTGCATTTTATAGGGCCACACCCGCAGCATATGGAGGTTCCCAGACTAGGGGTCGAATAGGAGCTGTAGCTGCCGACCTGCACCACAGCCATGCAGGATCCGAGCCGCATCTGCGACCTACACCACAGCTCACGGCAACGCCAGATCGTTAACCCACTGAGCAAGGCCAGGGATCGAACCCACAACCTCATGGTTCCTAGTCGGATTCGTTAACCACGGCGCCACGACAGGAACTTCCCCAGCTCACTAAGGAAGCTCCCAGGTGGCTCCTGCTTAGCTGCCTGGATCGAATGACTCTATACCTGGACTCTGATGGAGGTTTAGCCAATCCAGGGGAGAGAGTCCTTTGGGAAAGGGAGTGAAAGCAAAGCCTTTGGCCTTCTGAATGGACAATAGCTTTGGATGACGCCACAGCAGAGGTCTGCTGGTTGGGGTCTCCTCCAGGAGACAGTACAGAAGCAGGCTGTTGTCCCTGTGCCTGGCCCGCTCTCACACCGCAGGTATTTCAGATCCATGAGCCCCCTTCTCCGCCGCCCGCCTCCTCCACCCGCACAGCCAGCCCGCAGCCTCCAGGCCAGCTGCCCCCTTCTCCCAGGTCTCCTGAGGGTGAAGCCCTTCCCCAGGGACTGCCTGGCTCCCGGGGCCACAGGAGCAGCTCTTTTTCACCTGACACGGTTCATTTTGCCAATAAGGGAAAAACCACATCCGATTTCCACAGAATCGGAGTTTCTACTGACATGCCTGGACCTGTTGGTTGGGAAGGGCCCTCTCAGGCCACATTCTGTACCGTTTGTTGCCCTGCCTTTATCTGGCTTCCAGAGAAGACGTGTCTCCATTTCTGGAGGAAGAAGGTTTGAAATCAGAAGAGGTGACATAAGGCGTGTGAATGAAAAGAGCACCGGGTCGAAGTGTGGACCTGCGGGGTCTGGTGCCTGCTCCGCCGCTAGTTTTGGGCCAAGGGCTTCTTTTCTCTGAGCCTCAGCTGTTTGCTCTTCTGCAAGGGTGCAGCCTGGACCAGAGTCTGGTAGAGTGAAGTGGTTAGGGATGGAGGCGCTGGAGTCGGGCTGCCTAGATTGCACCCAGCTCTGCAGCTTATTCCTGGGTGCCCCCGGGGCAAGGTTCTTGCCGGTGCCAAGTCTCCGCTTCCTTCTCTAAAACAATAGACACGAGACTATGATCTACCTTGTGGAACACGTGTGAAGATTCAAAGAGATAAGACATCTAAGCGCTCGGCGCAGCACCGGGGCTGATCAGCCTGCTAACTGCTTTTTTTTTTGCCTTTTTTTGCCTTTATCTAGGGCCGCACCCGCGACATATGGAGGTTTCCAGGCAAGGGGTCTAACAGGAGCTGTAGCTGCCGGCCTTCGCCACAGCCACAGCAACGCGGGATCCGAGCAGCGTCTGCAACCTACACCACAGCTCACGGCAACGCCGGATCCTTAACCCACTGAGCAAGGCCAGGGATCGAACCCGCAACCTCATGGTTCCTAGTCGGATTTGTTAACCACTGAGCCACGACGGGAACTCCCTGCTCACTGCTTTTGAGCCAGTATTACCGTTAGCCTTGTTCCTTCTGCCTTATGAAGTTTGAGTTTGTGATAAGAAACGGCAGCTAAACGTAATGAAATGTGCATGGAATGTCTGGATCTGATAACGTCCTCATTCTGATCCTCCCTGGAGCAAGCTGAGGCCCAAGGGCAGGAGAGCTGGACTTGGCCTTCTCCCAAGGGCTCTGGCCGCCCTGGGTGGACTGTTGCCTCGGAAGAGGTGACGCTGTGATATTTTTATGCTGGCAGGATGCGGAGGGAGGTAAGCCTGTCTGGGTGGGGTGCTATAAAGGAACAAAATCTTTATCTTCCATTGTAGGAAGCTGAGAGTTCATTCCTTAAATGAGGAGTTCCGAAAGAGCAATAAAGCCCTGTTTTTTAGAATCATGGAGCCAAATAGCAAAAGAGGAAGCTGCACAATGAGAGCTGTTGCCTACAGGGCATAGGAGTACGGAGGGGGCTGGGGAGTTTTTCATCACGTATGCACCTACCTGGAAATCTTTGATTAAAAATAAAATTAGGGAGTTCCCATCATGGTGCAGTGGAAATGGATCTGACTAGGAACCACGAGGTTGCGGGTTCGATCCCTGGCCTCGCTCAGTGGGTTAAGGATCTGGCGTTGCCGTGAGCTGTGGTGTAGGTCACAGACACGGCTTGGATCCCGCGTTGCTGTGGCTGTGGTGTAGACAGTCGGCTACAGCTCCAATTTGACCCCTTGCCCGGGAACCTCCATATGCTGCGGGTGTGGCCCTAAAAAGACAAAAAACAAATAAGTAAAATAAAATAGAATGAAATAAAAGTTATATACAATTCAAAGCACATTATTACATTCCAGATGTATTTGCCGAGACATTTGAGCATATATAGTCTTCACATTTTTAAATCCCTATTTACTCCCCAAATGAAATGTCCATCAGTATCAATATTTCTTTCCTTTACAAATTCTTTCTCTGTCGTACTCTCTAGTGTCATATAGTCTGTCCTCAGAGCTAACTGAAATTAGATTTGCACAACGCTTGGCTTGCCTTTTGTCTGAGTTCCGGGACCTGGTGCCTAGGAGGGACGGGCTCCACTTCTTCGGAGAAGAAGCAGCCCTGGCAGCATCGTGAACGGCTCGTGGAATCGGATTGAATAGTGGGCATAGCAGGGGGTTAGAAAGCGTGAGAGCGCTGTGTCCAGCACTCGTCAAATCAGAGCAACTCCATCCTGGGTCTCTGACGTTGCTTCCCTCTGTCTGCTTCCTCATTTAGCAAACGGGGAGTTGAGCTCTGGTATCCTGGGGGTGGGTCCATAGTCTTTAAAAGACCCAGAAGACCCAATTCCTTTTTTTTTTTTTTTCCCAGGCCCATGGCCTATGGACGCTCCCAGGCTAGGAGTTTATTTGGAGCTGTAGCCGCTGGCCTACACCATAGCCACAGCAATGCCAGATCCGAGCCGCATCTGCGACCTACACTACAGCTCACGGCAACCCACTGAACGAGACCAGGTATTGAACCTGCAACCTCATGGGTGCTAGTCAGATTGGTTTCCACTGAGCCACGATGGGAACTCCTAGAAGACTCAGTTCTAAAGCTAGACACAGCCCACATCTATGGATAAAATCTACAGTGTGATTGCACCCCCGGGATGAATGCCATTACACCTCAACCTGTGTTCTTATTTATTTAGTTTCCTTTTTTAAGACCACACCTGCGGCCTATGGGGTCCGCGAGGGGTCGAGCCAGAGCTGCTGTGCCAGCCTATGCCACAGCCAGGGCAATGCTGGATCCGAGCTGCATCTGCGACCTACAACACACATTTGTGGTAACGCCGGATCCTTAGCCCACAGAGTGAGGCCAGGGATCCAGCCTGTCTCCTCATGGACACCATGTCGGGTTCTTAACCTGCTGAGCCACAACGGGAACTCCTTTAAAAAAAAAAAAAGGGAATATTCCTTTTTTTTTTAATATTAAGTGTTAGGAAGCAAGTCTTAGGATGGAGAGAAACCCTTTCTTATTGTCCTTCCTTCCTCCCAATTTAGGGATTCAGAGGGGGACTGTAAAATTAATGATGAAGCTTGTCACTTTCCAGTCTATCCTGATGGGCCAGCACTGTGCTGAAGGCTCCCATTTAATCGTTCCCTCTGTATACCGGGCCCACACTGTGAGTATTTAGAAGGCACGGCCAGCACCATTTTGCAGATGAATAATCAAAAGCACGGAGATGAACTGGCCGGCCCTCCATCCGCCTAGGCTGGGCTGACTCCAGAGTCCCAGCCACTGTGATACGGTTGCATGCTGAGGGGGAGCTATAAACGCGACACCCCACATGGTTGCCCTTTCTCTGTAAGCTCCCTGATGTGACACCTTTGTCCTTGAAATGCAAGTTGGGTCAGAACATGCAGTCTGAGCTCTAGGCGATGAGTGCGGGCTGAGAGTCGGCATGGACAGTTTTGCTGTGGGTAAAACCTCTCACACGTGGGGTCACCGTGTGTGTAAAGAGGAGGGCAGCTCAGGCCATGCTGGGCAAACAGCACCCACCTCTCCTGCCCACCGCCCTCCCCGGGGAAGCGGGGGGTGGGGAGATTTCTGAACTCAAGCGGAGTTCTTTCTCCCCTCCCCAGAAGGAGCTAAGAGACCCCTACAAAGTCCTAAGAAAAATGTCTCCTCTTCCAGGTGCCTGGCCCACAGCATCAGAATAAATAATGTTCCCGGAGTACTTCGTACGGGCCAAGTTCGTCAAGTCATTCAGATCCTCACAGTTGATTGCATCTATTTCATGGAGCTTCGGAAAGACCTTGAACAGCTCGGCCGGTGTCTCACGGAGAAGAGGCAGAGCCAGGGTTTAAATCCAGAGCTGCACAGCCATCTGTTGCTTCCCTCGTCACAGATTATTTCACGTGTCCAAGAAGCTGGGCAGCAAGGCTTCCAGCCCCTGGAGCTCCTGCCCCTTGCGTCCACACCCGGAAAAATCCTCAGCCCGCCCTGCTGCTCTGCTTTCCCTGCGAGTGGCCTGCCTGCCATTCTGCTTCCCCGGTCTGGCTGCAGGGCAGGCTCTATTCTAGCCGATTGTCAGAGGGACCCGTGAGGTATCTTTTAATCGCACCCCCAAGTTGTTTCATGTTGCTGAAAGCAAGCTCTGTTTGTTTTGAGAGTTTGTGTTCGGGGGAGGGAGCTCTTTACACCCCAACTTCCCCCCACGATCTCCCCAAACCCTGGTTCTTGCAGAACTCGGTAATAGAGACTTCATGTGAAAAAGTAATTTAGATAGAGAGTCTGCTAGCCCGTGAGCAAGGACTCCAGGCTCTGTTCCCGGCTCTGCCGCTGACTGCTCAGCTCTCTGCCTTCCCATCTCATTTTCTCTCTCTGCATTAATCGAGGAGGAGAGGGATGTCGAAAGGACAAGGTGAAGACGAAAGAGGTGAGGTCCAAAGTAATCCTTGCGTTTCTGAGAAAGAAAAAAAAGTGCCCCACGAAGTTAAACAAAATAATGCGTGTAAGGCATTTAGCTAGTGCCTGGCACACGGAAGATGCAGAATAGCCCGGGCACCTGCAGCGTGTCTGGCTGCTGCAGGGCGAGGTTGTGGGGAGAGTGCTTTTCTGACTTGCCTGCAGGGTACGGTTGGTGGCATGCCACAATCCTCAGGAAAGTGACCTAACTGGGATTTTTCTGTATGGACACAGAGTTGCAAGAAATCCTCATTTGCATGGAGATGAGGAGTTTATTTTTCCTAGAAACTGCATGTCCAGACTGAGAAGAAAGAGGCATTTCTTAATAATGATTAATCACCTAATATCTCCAAAGAAAAAGAAAATTCAGGAAGTGAGATGCTAAGGAAAGGAGGGGGAAAATGATCTCCCCCCGCAAAGGGACCCACCCACCCAATGAATCTTGAGAGCATTTCCTTGTATCCACCTGCATAAAAGTGACCAGCCCTTTATAGGTGGCGAGGAACCCGGAGAGAGAACACAGACACAGGAGCAGCCCGGAAGCACCCATAACAGGTGAGGCTCGAGCTGTCCTTCCTCCCAGCCCTGGTCCTTTACAGCTGCAGAGAGGTGACCTGCTGTCACTTGTAGGACCTATGATGTCCCAGGTGCTGGGCATTTTGCAGAATGGGGAGGGGGTACTCTGTATAGAGGTGGAACTTTCTAGGACCTTATACTCAACAAGAAGAGAAGGGGACTGGGAGAGAAGGAAAGGAAGAAAGGGAAGGGAAAGGAATCTAGAATTTACTATAACCTTTTTATTCTAGGAACTGTACCGGGAACTTTATCACAGATGTATTTTTAATCCTTTGCAGTATCAAATATCTTTTTAAGCATAAGGCGCACCCACCAGTGGGTCAGTAGGATCCCATGAGAAATGCATCCCTATTTGCCTGCTGTCAGGGGATCTGCTGGGATCTCCAACTGAGATCCCGGGAGGAACGGTGCTGTAGGTGGGGTGGTGCAGTGGTAAGGAGAGCGGGCCGCCTGCCTTCGCATCTTGACTCTGCCGCCACTTGGTGGCCACGTACCTTGGGCGGATTTCTTCTCTTCCCTGAGTGTTAGTTCCCTTTTTGGTAAAATGGGGAAAGGAACAGAACCTATCCCACAGGGTGGTTGTGAACATTGAATGAGATAATTATGGAAAACACTTGGCACAGAGCCCAAGGCAAGTGGCATGTATGATAAACGTTAGCTGCCATTATTCCCTGGACTGGCCGACATGTCTGGAATTGCCACACCAAGGAAAACGGGGGCATCGTTCTCCTCCACACGTCTGAGGCTCCGGGTGAGGGATGAGCGGGCAGTGCCCCACTGCTTCTGAGGGTTGTCTTGTCTGAAGAAAACGTGTAACTCCTTTCAGTCCCTTGGCTTTCTAGAAGCTCCCCAGTTGCCTTTCAAGGGGCCATAGCTCTGGGGGACTCTACAGTCTCCCCTGCCAGTGGGGTCTATTTTCTTGTTTTTTTTCGCTTTTTTTAGGGCCGCACCCGCGGAATGTGGAGGTTCCCAGGCTAGGGGTTGAATTGGAGCTGTAGCTGCTGGCCTACACCACAGCCACAGGCACGTGGGATCTGAGCCGCGTCTGTGGCCTACACCACAGCTCACGGCAACGCCGGATCCTTAACCCACTGAAAGATGCCAGGGATCGAACCCGCAACCTCGTGGTTCCTAGTCGGATTCGTTAACCGCTGCGCCACGATGGGAACTCCTATTTTCTTGTTTGGCCAGAAAGAGAGAGGTTGGAAAAAGAGCCATCGGACTCCTTAGCATAATGCCTGCTCTCCCGTGACGGCTCAGGATACAACTGTCCCATTCTCTCTGGGAACGATGCTGAGTTAAGGAGAGAGATGGAAAAACGATTTTCTAAACAGGATTTGCTGTTTCTTGGCTTTCCGGAGGAGAGCCTGGGACTCCTGGGAAAGATGGAGGTGGTGTGGGGGCCGGCGACATGCAGTTGGAGCAACCGTGACTCTAGTTAGGAGCGGGAGAGGGTGGTCCTCAGCCCCCAGCTGGCTCCCTATGCTTGGTGTCTCCTTCTCCTCTGCTGTACGTGCTGCCCTGACCCCGCGCACACACCACTGGAAAGGAGTGCTCAGGCGGCACCGTGGGGGCTGCTGGGCAGAGGCTTGCCTGTTCACACGTCTTGCCCTATAGCTTCTCTTTAAGGCTCGGTTCTATGTGGGGACCTGTGCTGGCGCTGGGGAAAGTCAGAGAAAGAGAACTCAATCGGCTGCACAACTGTGCTTTGGGCACTTTGCTCAAGGTGTAGCCAATGACACCATTGAAAGTGGTCCAATAAAGAGAGGCGGAGAGAAAGACAGAGGCAGCGGAGGTGTGGAATTGGAGGGGGCACCAGGCATCTCAGGGCTGGCCCTGCCTAGAGGCTAGTGAGGGGCCCACATGTCTCGAGTACCCCCCACTCGGGAGGCGATGGAGGGGAAACTGCCACCTTGCCCTCTGAGGGTCGTTTTCTTTCCTGTGGCTAATTAGTTACCAGGCACATCCTTTTCCCCTCTTCTCCAGAAGGTGACATCTTCACAGCTGGCTTCAAAGGAGTGATCTTAAACAGATCCTCTGTGGGGGTTTAGAAATAAAAGGGTGTCGCCTATTTCAGGGGTGAACACGAACAGACCAAATGTGCTTTTACAGTTTTTCAGATCTGTTGCCTAAGTCCCAGGGCATACTACCAAACCCCATTTTCCCCAGTTAATTTATTAAAAACAATACTTCTCACCCCTGCTGAAAAGGAGCCGTGTTGAGTCATGAGAACGATTTACGCACAGATTGACTCCCTGGGAGTTGGGAGAGCCCCGGATCAGGCTTTCTGGGGCTGGGAGGGTACGTTAGATGGATGCAAGGAAACCAGAAGAGGAGACGCACGCCCCGAGGTCCGCAGGCTGCCCCACCGAGTCCTGTTTTCTGGGTTGCCATCCAGCCTGGCTTCCGAGGTCCAGCGGGCTCTCCTGCATTGCTCTCCACTCTTGGCTGGGAAGCTGACTTATCTCTTCTCCGCAGGACATGAAGGCACAGTGTGTTTCCCTCTGTCTCCTGGGTACGACGCTCTGGCTGTGCTCAGCGCACGCCCGAGGTCTCAGGACCTGTCTCATTTCCACCAACCTGCGTCTTATAGAGGAGAGTTTCCGAGGAATCAAACAAGCCATCGTGAGTATGGGTTTGGGGGCGAAGGTGTGGGCGAGGGGGGGCGTGTCTCACTTTACATCTTAACCTGAAGCGCTGGTTCCTTCTCATTTCTTTTTTCCCCGGAGAATGGGGAGTACTCACTGCCTGTGTGTCTGTTCTTGGATTTCCTTCCACAGCAAGCTAAGGACACCCTCCAAAATGTCACCATTCTGTCCCCATCGGAGACCCTGCACGGCATGAAGGTATTGGCCAGTGTCCACTCTTTCCTCGATTGTCATTTTTACGGTGAAGGGGCCCGGGGCTGAGGGAGAACTCACCCTGTGTGCTGTTCTCTTTTCTAACCCCCAGTAGACGCCGGCGTCTCACGTGTCAACTGACGTGTGAGGGCGCATGTGTGTCTCAGGGACCTTGAACCCCTGCGTGGGCGTCCACCCAGGGAGTGACCTCCTGCTCAAATGGTATGGGGTGTCTGTGGCTTTAGGGCGATACGGAGCTGAGAAAATGAGCAGCGACTTAAAAGCTGAGTAGGCTGCGGGTTTGGTGGCTTACAGAGAGGGAGCGAGTTGGAGGGGATGGATGTGTGAGGGGACAGAGAGGCAACCGGGCTCGTGGGGTGAGGACATGGGGACGAGTGGGAGAAGGTGAGGTGGACGAATGTGCTGTGGTCGTTTTGCCAAGAACCTTGAAAGCCTTGGCCTTCTAATAGCGGCCACAGAGGGAGCCCCTGCAGATTTTTGAGCCAAAGACTGTAGATAAATACTGTAGAGAGAATCCTAGTCGATGACTGGGTACCATCCTTTCCTAACAGATCTCCTGGCCACATAAAAAGAGGGGAAGAATCGCAGTCGCTCCTCGGTGTCTTGGTCATAAGGAGATTTGGGGTGATAAGAAGGACACTCTGAGACCGACATGCATTAAAAAAAAAAAAAAAGACTTTCGGCTATTCACTCCCCGTTGCCACTACCCAAACAGGCAGCTTCGGTCTCTAAGATATTCAGAGAAGAGGCCACCGGGGCTTTCTCTCATTTGTGTCTGTAGGCCCTAGATGTGTGCTGCATGACCAAGAACCTCCTGGCGTTTTACGTGGACAGAGTGTTCAAGGACCATCAGGAGCTGGACCCCCGCATCTTGAGAAAAATCAGCAGCATTGCCAACTCCTTCCTCTACATGCAGAAGACTCTACAACAATGTGTGAGTCACCAGCATCTGTTTCCTGTCTGCCCCAGGGAGAGCCCGGGGCGTGCTGGCCCCGGTTGGCTTTCTGAAACGGTTCCTGGACTCCAGGGCGATTGCCTGCCCTGCTCTCCGTGGGGAGAAACACCTGAGAACCTCCTCCAGTGGTTCCGCCGGGCCCAGGGCTTCCTCCTGCTGCCACCTCACAGCCCCAGCTTCCTCACGGGTCGTCGCCCTGGGGCGACCGACTTTTTACATCAAAGCGTCTCCTAGGTGATGCCGGGGCTGGCCCCGGGAGACAGGCATGCCGAGGATTCCAGGCTTCTCACGGGCATCGCCCCTCGTTGCTTTGTTTCTGGCCCTTTGGGTCTCCATACCAGCTAACCTCTGAGTGGTTTCCTGTAACAGCCTGCCTAGGGGTCACCTATAAATTCTTTGGGAGCTATTGACCACAAACCTCAGAAATAAAACCCAACCCAAACAAACCAACAAAAACTTAGACCAGGAGAAAAACTTGGATTTTGGCCCCGTCTCTGCCAGTGATTTCCTTTGGGACTTGGTGGCAGGTTACTTCGCCTTGCTGTGCTTTTTTAAAATTTTTTGCAGCATATGGAGGTTCCCAGGCTAGGGGGTCTAATCAGAGCTGTATTAACCCACTGGATCGAACCCGCAACCTCATGGTTCCTAGTTGGATTCATTAACCACTGAGCCATGGCGGGAACTCCTTGCTGTGCTTTGCATTTGAAAGTTGTTAGAAGAGGTCATGACCCTGGTCCCACTAACGTCAAGATTCATCTAGTCAGTTATTCACTTAACTAGCCCAACCGATATTCACCCTGTGCCTACCTTACGGGGTGCTGCTGTGTTCACGGGGTGCTGACAAGCCAGACGTGGCCTCTACTCACCAGGCCTTTCCAGCCGCAATCAAATGCAGGGAGACTCTGCAAACAGACCCTGCCGCCCCCTGCAGCCCCGGGCTGGGGGTACTCACCCGACTCCCACCTTGGGAGGCAGAAAGAGCTGTCACTTCCCCCGCGGGAGGTGAGGGTAAGAGCGAGCAGAGGTGGAAAGGTCCTCTGATGGGTGCTGTCTCCGCTCGATCACTGCAGGAGCAGAGGCTGTGCCACTGCAGGCAGGAAGCAACCAACGCCACCAGAATCATCCACGACAACTACGCTCAGGTAAGAGCGGGGAAGGGGGAGCCTGATGGAACGTGTGCCAACTGTTCTGCAACCTCTCCACTTGAATTCATTCATTCAGCAGTGTTTGTTTATTGCAGGCCTTCCCAGGTCAGGTCTGTGTCTGCAAAGAGGATGTTGGTCTTACCTCATTTGCCAGTTTCCTGGGCTCCATTTAACCATTGTCTCTCCACCGTTTTCTTGTGCCTTCACACATTAGACCTATGTTAAGATTTTTTTTTTCTTGCTTTTTAGGGCCGCACCCGCAGCATATGGAGGTTCCCAGGCTAGGGGTCTAACAGGAGCTGCAGCTGCCGGCCTTCGCCACGGCCACAGCAATGCGGGATCCGAGCCGCGTCTGCAACCTACAGCTCATGGCCACGCCGGATCCTTAACCCCCTGAGCGAAGCCAGGGATGGAAGCCACATCCTCATGGATACTAGTTGTGTTTGTTACTGCTGAGCCACGACAGGAACTCCCAGACCCGTGGTCAGTTTCGAGGGAAAGCACATATGATTTAAGACGGGGGTGACAGAGAGGAAACAAGGAGCCCCAGAGAACTGTAAGCTGTTATATACGAAACATGCCACCCGTCAGGTGTCACTGTGGCCAGTAAGTGTCATCAGTATCCATGCGGTGATGAAGAACAGTGCCTTTCATGCGGGTGTGGATGTCGAAGACACATCTCGCGTAGCGGTGGAGACAAAGGCAGCGTTTCTTGCGTGCATTATTGAGAGATTTTCTTCAAATGCAGATTCTGGCTGGTAGGTCTGGAATGAGGTCTGAGATTGTGTGTTTCGCCCCCACTCCCCAGTGATGCCGGTGCTTTGACTAGCAAGGGGCTGGGGGAGTCTGTTCAGAACTCTGCATCTTTGGAAAAGGCTCCCTAGGATAATATAGGACACTCCTGCTGCTCTTCCTATGAGCCAGGCATTGTTCCGAGCACGCTAAAGGATTTAACACCCTTACGGCTTGCCTCAATGCTATGAGCCATTGTCTGCATTTGATAAATTAGGAAAGCCAGCACAGGTTAAGGAATTTAACTAAGTTCATATTGCAAGCGAGTGGTGGAGGCAGGGCTTGGTGCCATGCCATCTGGCTCCCAGGACATAATTTTGCCTCTTACCATCATCTCCTTCTGCTTTGCCGAGGAGGAGCTGGGATAAGTCAGGAGGCTTGGGTTTCAGTTCAGCTCCGCCACCAATCAGCTGTGTGATGCTGGGTAGGGCTCATTCTTAGAGGCTTTGCTGCTCTAATACGTCCAGCAGAGATACCGCGTTCTCCACACCCGCTGCTGGGCGCCTCTGGGAGTGCGGCTTCCTGGGAGAGCAGAGGTGTAAAGCGAGCTGATGTGAGCAGGACAGGAAGCAGAAGAATGGCCACGCAAGCAGGTTTCCCCCACTTCCACCTCCACTGCCCCCCCAGCTATACAAAAAAAGGAAAAATGATGAAGAACTTTTAATTTTGTTTATAACTTGCTGACATAATTTAATTGCCGGTTTGTGGAAAGAAATCAAAGTCACCCGTTAGGGAAATAATGTGCAATCCATGTGGCCCGCAGATATAATGGTTGAACAAAAAGTAAACAGGGAGTGTCCGTCGTGGCGCAGTGGTTAACGAATTCGACTAGGAACCATGAGGTTGCAGGTTTGATCCCTTGCGGGTTCGAACCTTGCCTCAGTGGGTTAAGGATCCGGTGTTGCCGTGAGCTGTGGTGTAGGTCGCAGATGCGGATCGGATCCCCGCATGGCTGTGGTGTAGGCTGGCAGCCACAGCTCCGATTAGATCCCTAGCCTGGGAACCTCCATATGCAGCGGCCCTGAAATGACAAAAAAAAAAAAAAAAAAAGGTAAACCTCATGGAGACCCAGACAGGAGAGAGAAGTCGTTTGAGAACTGTTACACAGTCTGGAAAGGCAGGTTCTGAGGATGATGCTTCTGGTTTCAGCTGGAGGTCCGATCTGCTGCCATTAAGTCTCTGGGAGAGCTGGACATCTTCCTCGCCTGGATTGAGAAGAACCATCAAGGAACTTCCGCTGCCTCCAGACCAGAAACCTAATTTTCGGAGAGGAACAGCCCCTGAGAAGTTTCCCTGGGGAGACAGCCAACCCTGAAGGGGAGGGAGCACGGGGAGCTCCTGTTTTTATGTAAATGAGGGTATTTTGAGGAAGGCTTCCTGCTGCCCCATTCGGAATTTCTTTCTCGGCCTAGGTTTGAGCCCATCTCACCCTATAGCTGCAAGTCCCACTGGCTGGGCCCCGGCTCTCTGATCCCACATGAGAGTAGCCAACTAGTCAACTGTCATATTTATGATGATCTAGGTCTGTGGAAAAGTCCTAGAGGGGAAGGTGGGCTGCCTTCTAATTTTTTGTGAGGTTGTTTATCCCATGTCTGTGATGGGAGCTAAGCGATATCCCGTAGTGCATATTGTACGGACTGATTTTTTTTCTGAATAAACTCTGTTTCTTTCCTGAGTCATGGAAGTGTCTCCTGCTTCAGGGAGGGCCAGTCAAGGAATCATGAGCAGCGGCTATTAGAAATGAAAGGGGTGCCGGTGGAGTTCCCCTTGTGGCTCAGTGGTAACGAACCCGACTAGTATCCATGAGCATTCGGGTTTGATCTCTGCCCTTGCTCAGTGGGTGAAAGGATCCCGCGGTGCTGGGGCTGTGGTGTAGGTTGACAGCTGCAGCTCCGATTCAGCCCCTAGCCCGGGAACTTCCATGTGCATCAGGTGCGGTCTTAAAAAAAAGGAAAAAAGGAGAGAGAGAGAGAAAATGAATGAATGGGGGAAATTCCCACTGTGGCTCAACAGGCTAAGGATCTGACATTGTCTCAGTGAGGATATGGGTTTGATCCCTGGTCTCGCTCAGTGGGTTAAGGACTCAGCATTGCTATAAGCTGTGGCGTAGGCTGAAGATGTGGCTTGCTGCGGCTGTGGCATTGGCCGGTAGCTGCAGTTTCAATTCAACCCCTAGCCTGGGAACTTCCATATGCCTCGGGTGCAGCTGTAAAAGAAAATGAATGGGGCTTTATATTCCAGGCAAAGCTATAATTTAAGAGGACACATGCACTGCTATGTTCACTGCAGCACTATTCACCATAGCCAAGACGTGGACTTTACCTAAATGCCCATTGACAGATGAATGGATTAAGATACGGTATATATACACAATGGAACACTACTCAGCCATAAAAAAAGAATGAAATAATGCCATTTGCAGTAACATGGACACAACTAGAGAGCCTCATACTAAGTGAAATAAGTCAGAATGAGAACGATAAATACCATCTGGTATCACTTATACATGGAATCCAAATTATGACACAGATGAATGTATCTGCAAAATAGAAACAGACTCACAGACATGGAGAACAGACTTGTGGTTGCGAAGGGGGAGGGAATGGGATGGACTGGGAGTTTGGGGTTGGTAGATGCAAACAATTACATTTAAAATGGATAAGCAATGAGGTCCTACTGTATAGCACAGGGAACTATATCCAGTCTCCTGGGACAGACAGGATGGAAGATGATATTAGAAAGGGAGTGCAGCCCAAGGCAAATATATATACGACTGTGTCACTTTGCTATACAGCAGCAATTGATGCAACACTGTAAATCAACTATATTCTAATAAAAAATTAAAAAAAAAAGAGAAATGAACGGGGCCTTAAAGAACATAAATAGATGTGGAAACTAAGGCCTAGAGAGGGATGAAAATTTACTCAAGTGTCCTACAGTGAGTTAGCTACCAACGGGCTTCAGGCTGGACTCCATCCAGCACCACATAATGATTAAGAGAATGAACACAGGGCTTTTGACCAGGACTCCTTCTTTCCGTCACTTCATTTTTGATCCTTCTTTATCCCTGTGTCTGTGTTTTCTGTCTTTGTCACTTCTGTCATTTCTTTCTTACTGCTTTCAACCTAGGTATATCTTCTCTGACACTCATTTCATCCCCCGGTGGGTATGTACGTTGGGTTGGCGAGAGGGTGTTTCCTTTTTTTTTTTAATTTTGCTGGAAGTATTTTTTAAATTTTATTTTTATTTTTATATTTAAAAATTTTTATTTATTGATTTTTTTTTGGTCTTTTTGCTTTAGCTAGGGCTGCACCTGCGGCATATGGAAGTTCCCAGGCTAGGGGTCTAACAGGAGTTGTAGCCACAGCAACGTGGGATCCAAGCCGCGTCTGCGATCTACACCACAGCTCACGGCAACGCCAGATCCTAACCCACTGAGCAAGGCCAGGGATCGAACCCGCAACCTCATGTTTCCTAGTTGGATTCGTTAACCACTGAGCCACAACGGGAACTCCTTTAAATTTTATTTTTATTAGAGTATAATTGATTACACTGTCGTGTCAGTTTCTGCTGCCCAGCACAGTGACCCGGTCACACACATACATACATTCCCTTTCTCATACTATCTTCCATCATGGTCTATCCCAAGAGACTGGATACAGTTCCCTGTGCTGTACAGTTCCCTGGATCTCATTGCTTATCTATTCTAAACACAATTGTTTGCGGGTACTAACCCCAAACTCCTTGTCCATCCCTCTTCTTCCCCCCCCCCTTGGCAACCACAAGTCTGTTCTCCATGTCCACGAGTTTGTTTCTGTTTTGTAGGTAGGATCATTTATGCCATATTTTAGATTCCACTTATAAGTGATACCAGATGGTATTTGTCTTTCTCCTTCTGCCTTGCTTTACTTAGTTGAGTATCTCTAGTTGTATCCATGTTGCTGCAAATGGCATTATTTCATTCTTTTTTATGGCTGAGTAGTATTCCATTGTATTTATGTACCACATCTTCTTAATCCATTCATTTGCTGATGGACATTTAGGTTGATGAGAGGGTGTTTCTGACAAAGGGATGGTTGTCATGGTGATGAAAGTCATGCAGCCCAAGTCAAGGAGAATCCTAGGTTGTAGGGTTCTGGCCAAAACGGGCACCAACTTCTAGGTGGGCATGCCTCAGATAGTTAATCTCAATAACAGCTGATACTTACCGAGCATCTGCCATGTGGCAGATGCTGAAATAAGTGCTTGGGAGTTCCTGTCGTGGCTCAGTGGTAACAAACCGGACTAGTTTCCATGACGATGTGGGTTTGATCCCTGGCCTCACTCAGTGGGTTAAGGAGCCAAAGTTACCATGAGTTGTGGTATAGGTCACAGATGTGGATTGGATCTGATGTGGCTGTGGCTGTGGTGTAGGCCAATGGCTGTAGCTCTGATTCGACCCCTAGCCTGGAAACCTCCATATGCCATGGGTGTGGCCCTAAAAAGAAAAAAGCAAAATTATCCATGCAATAAATGCTTTACGTCTATTATCTTGGGTCACTGTCTCTGCTGTAACTGGCTGGCTGAGGCGATCTTTATTCCTGCTTGGGAAGGAGATCTCACAGAACAGACTTTTTTTTTTTTTTAACTTAATGAGTTTTATTTCAATTATAGGTGCACATAAATCATCACAAGTCATCACAGAACAAGCTTTTAGTGGACAGAGCAGGGCCTCTGAAGTTAGACCTGGTTCCAGTACTACGTGACTTTGAGTGAATTACTTGACGCCTCCAAGTCTCCAAGTCCTCTTCTGTAAGATGGAGACGACACCAGCACCAAATGTGGCTGTGAGCTTCAAGCGAGGTGAGGACCCCTGCAGCCCAGCAGAGTGAGTGGCTGCAGGTGCAAGGTGAAGACTGCCACGTCAGGAGCCACAGTTTGGTTCCAAGGCTTCCTCTGCCGTGAAGGAGCAGGTCACTAAGTTTCTTTGACTCTTAGTTGTCTGTAATGTGGATACTGATGCTTATGCCACTACTGTATATGATTACTTATTATTTCTGCCTACCCTGCTGCATCTGGAAGTTCCTGGGCCCTGGATCGAACCTAGGCTACGGCAGTGACCTGAGCCACAGCAGTGACAATACCTAGGCCACCAGGGAACCCCTATACATGATCATTTAAAAACCGGAGCATTACGATGCTGCGAGAAGCTCTCGTGCCACACAAACACTGCCCAGCCCCGCAGCTCCACTTCTCTTACTGGGTCCCTACTTCTCACCCAGGCTGAGTAAGACCCACCACACTGGCATACTTACTGTTTCTCAAACCTACCAGCCATGTCCTCACCCTAAGGCCTTTGTGCTTTGCACGTGTACACAGACACACACACACACACACACACACACGTAAGCTGAGATAGATAGGATCTGAAAAAAACCTCTGGTGGAGTTCCCGTTGTGGTGCAGCAGAAATGAATCCGATTAGGAACCATGAGGTTGCAGGTTCGATCCCTGGCCTCGCTCAGTGGGTTAAGGATCCAGCGTGGCCGTGAGCTGTGGTGTGGGTCACAGACGCGGCTCAGATCTGGCTCGGATCTGGCATTGCTGCGGCCGTGGTGTAGGCCAGTGGCTGTAGCTGCGATTAGACCCCTAGCCTGGGAACCTCCACATGCCATGGGTGTGGCCCTAAAAAGACAAAAGGCAAAAAAATAAAAAAACCCTCCAGTGTTATGTTTGAATAGGATTAATACGCTATGGAGACAAGCAGAGTTGTGTGCGGAGGCCTCAACCTTCCCCAGGTGACTTGGCGCTGGATGTGCCTCCCGAGCCGGCCGCGTAGTGGCAGGAGCAGCCTCCTTAGGGCGTTTCTCGTCTTCCGCGACTGCGCCGGCGTGGGCTTCCCACAGACACGTGTGTGGCTTGCACCTTGACCTCTTGCAGGCTGTGACTCTAAAGGTATCCCCGTTAAGCATAACCCCCTCCCCGCATTTCCACCTTCAGCACATCTCATACCTCTTTCCTGCTTCCCCAGCCTCCTAGTTTATTATCGGTTGTTTCTCCACTGAGATGTAAGCTCCAGGAGGATAGTTTGGTTTGTTCACGGCCTGGTACTTAGTAAGTATTAAACTCACATTTCTTTTTTCTTTCTTTTGGTCTTTTTAGGGCCGCACCCTCGGCATATGGAGGTTCCCAGGTTAAGGGTGAATCAGAGCTATAGCCGCTGGCCTACACTACGGCCACGGCCACATCCACGCAGGATCCGAGCCGCGTCTGCGACCCACACCACAGCTCACGGCAACATCAGATCCTTAACCCACTGAGCGAGGCCAGGGATTGAACCTGCGTCCTCATGGATACTAGTCAGATTCATTTCTGCTGAGCCATGTTGGGAACTCCAAACTCACAATTCTTGAATAAATGATCTGGTTGAATGAAAACAACAGTGACAGTAAATAATCATGATGCGCTTTCTCTACAACAGACAATAGCCTAAGAAATGTACATAATGTAATATAATATGAACATGTACGTCATTTAATTTTCGTGACAATCCTAGCGCAGTGAGAATAAAATAAAATGAAAAAAAAAAAAAGGCCTTCCCCTTGAATGCTAACAATACAGATCATTTAACTTAAGGAAGAACCTGGGCATAGAGGTTAAGTAACTTACCTGAAGTCGCACTGTTTACAAGCAGCAGAACCCAGGCTTCCAGTCCGGGCAACCTGTTTCCGAGATGAACTTGAACGTCAACAACAGTGTACAGGTGCTGAGCACTTGGTATGTGCCAGGCACTGAGGTGTAAATGACTTTCGCTTTCTCCTTTACTCCTTATGATGATTCTCTACGGCCAAAGAGTATGAACAACCCAGTGACCCAGCCGAAGGGTTCTGAAGCTTGGTGAGCTTCGATAACACATAGAGGGCCATGCAAGTAGTTGTGAAACAGCCCAGATAAGCAAACCAAATTCTGAGCCTGTAAATGCTTCAAGGTTATGAATCAAAATGCTAAGGACCAGGAGTTCCCGTCGTGGCTCAGTGGTTAACAAATCCGACTAAGAACCATGAGGTTGCGGGTCCGATCCCTGGCCTCGCTCAGTGGGTTAAGGATCCGGCTTTGCTGTGAGATGTGGTGTAGGTCGCAGATGCAGCTTGGATCCCGCGTGGCTGTGACCGTGGTGTAGGCCAGAGGCTACTTTCCTGTTAGACCCCTAGCCTGGGAACCCCCATATGCCGCGGGTGCGGCTCTAGATAAGGCAAAATAAATAAATAAAAAAATAAACAAAAATAAAAAAAAATGCTAAGGACTAGTCATAAACAGCAGCTAGGCTGTCTGCCATAGCCAGTCAAATACCTTGCTTTCTCTGCTTCAACATCTTCTCTCTACACTGCCTTTCCTGGCTCCTGACCTCAGAGCGCCAGCAACACCTATCTTGAAATCCAGATGCACGAAAAGGGGCCTGGACTTACTGGCAACAAGACTTTTGTGTGAAGTTACACTCAAATTTATGGGCCAACACGGGGCAAAGAAGCGGAGGCTGACTTCTGAACGTGTCACACCGTGTTCCTGGCCCAGCTGAGTCTGGGTTCCTCCTGGAGGACAGTCTATTCTCTCTCTGTCTTCCAAAGCGGACCGCTGACAGCCACACAGGCTCAGGGCAGCTGCTTTCTGGAATCAGCTGGAAACTTGCCCGGCGGTTTGGCCAAATGGATAAGATAGGATTTGTATGAAATCCTGGTTCTGCCACTTATTGTGTGATCTCAGGCAGTTTACTTAACCTGAGCCTCTGTGTCTTCACATGCACAAATGAAGGCCATAGCTGCCTCTTGGATTGTTACAAGGATTTAAGATACCGTTTATAGTAGCTGTGTAAGAGCTATATAGTAGGTGCTCATTAAAATTGTGACTGCTACCATTTATTGATTCTTAACTTTTCTAATTTTTTTTTTTTTTTTAGGGCTACACTTGTGGCATATGGAGGTTCCCAGGCCAGAGGTTGAACCAGAGCTGCAGCTGCAGGTCTACGCCACAGCCACAGCAATGCAGGATCCGGGCCGTGTCTGTGACCTACAACACAGCTCACAGTAATGTTGGATCCTTAACCCACTGAGCAAGGCCAGGGAGTGAACCTGCGTCCTCATGGATTCTAGTCGGGTTCTTCACTGCTAAGCCGCAATAGGAACTCCCACTAATTTTTTTAAATATTGTAATTTTTTATTTTTACTATTATTTTTTTGGTCTTTTTAGGGCCGCACCCACGACACGTGGAGGTTCCCAGGCCAGGAGTTGAACTGGAGCTGCAGCTGCCAGTCTACACCACAGCCACAGCAACGCCAGATCCGAGTCTTGTCTGTGAACTACACCATAGCTTATAGCAATGCCAGATCCTTAACCCACTGAGCAAGGCCAGGGACTGAACCTGTGTCCTCATGGATACTAGCCACATTCATTTCCACTGAGCCACGACAGGAACTCCTAATTTTTTTTTTTAAATGGCTGCTCTTGCAGCATGTGGAGGTTCCCAGGCTAGGGGTCTAATCGGAGCTATAGCCACCAGCCTACGCCACAGCCACAGCAATGCAGGATCTGAGCTGTGTCTGCAACCTACACCACGGCTCATGGCAACGCCTGATCCTTAACCCACTGAGCGAGGCCAGGGATCGAACCCGCAGCCTCATGGTTCCTAGTCGGATTTGTTAACCGTTGCGCCATGACAGGAACACCTCACAATTTTTTTTTAAACTGGCAAGTGAGAGAAGGCAAAAGACGCTGGACGGGCCACCTGTGAGATCTTCTGGGACTGCATCTCCAGAAGGCCCTCTCTGAGCTCCTTACACAGGTGCAGTTTCTGCGTGGCCAGCCCGGCTCCAGCCAGCCTTCCTGATTCGACTGCTACTCAGACTGCTTCCCATAGGCTCTCCTGCCCATGGCCTTCCTCTCTCACAGCCTCACCCCAGTGCGAAACCCTTCCTTTGACCTTGTCCAAACCTTGCTTCATTCATGCCGGGCACCATCCCTGGCACATCCCTCAGCTCCCTTGTAGCTGAACGAATGTCCACTTAGTGGCAGAAGCCAACGGGTCATTCCTGGAGGTAGACCCAGGGGTCAGCATGTCACATTTGGCCAAGGAGTTTAGGGGAGGATGAATTCTTTAAAAGTTGTTAGGAGCTCTGGAGCATTCTAGAGGTAGTCTATATGTGCAGTTCTCTTATCGAAAGATACTCAGCCCAGTCTCAGGCATCTGCCAAGGAGCCACCGTCCACAGAGACTGCAAGTTGGGAAAGAGATCTCTTCTGGGCAGGCACAAGGCTCGATCCAGGCCTGGGGCCAGGAGAGGGTTCAAAATCCACCTTTCGGGAGTTCCCGTCGTGGCTCAGTGGTTAACGAATCTGACTAGGAACCATGAGGCTGTGGGTTCGATCCCTGGCCTCACTCAGTGGGTTAAGGATCTGGTGTCACTGCAAGCTCTGGTGTAGGTCACAGAGGCGGCTTGGATCCCCCGTTGCTGAGGCTGTGGTGTAGGCTGCAGCTGTAGCCCTGTCGACCCCCCAGCTCAGGAACTTCCATATGCTGCAGGTGTGACCCTGAAAAGAAAAAAAAAAAAAAATGACAGTGCGTATTATATAATAAATGTGCTTCTGTGTTAACGCATTAATTAGCAAGATCTAGCAGCGGCCCTACAGACTGCTGACATTTCTATGTGGCGATGGCTATAAATGCATTGGGATGTCTGAGACAACCGCAATGGGGTACAGATTGCCTGCGATTTCTATCAGTGACGAAATCACAGGCCCCACTCAGAGTATTATGATCTGTATGTGATTCCTAACTCATTAATTAAAAAAAAAGTTAGATTTTGGTTACGTTAGTGAAAAGATAAGATACGGCCTCTTCCCACCGGCCTTCTGCCGGGTTAGGAGCACCTGCGTTAGAGCATCTGTTCCCCTCACCACGCTCTGAGGTCCCATGAGAGGGCCCAAGGGACCATGCCTTTTCCAGCCCGGTTTTCTTGGGTCATCCGGCTCAGAGCCTGTACCCAGGAATCTCCACACTTGTCTGCAGAATTAAAAGAAAAAAATTGAGGAGTCCCTGTTGTGACTCAGTGGTAACAAATCCAACTGGCATCCGTGAGGATCCATGAGGTTCGATCCCTGGCCTCGCTCAGTGGGTTAAGGACCAGGCGTTGCCGTGAGCTGTGGTGTAGGTCGCAGACGCGGCTCGGATCCTGCATTGCTGTGGCTGTGGCGTAGGCCGGCGGCTGCAGCTCCGATTCGACCCCTAGCCTGGGAAGCTCCATATGCTGCGGGTGTGGCCCTAAAAAATAAAATAAAATAAAAAGAAAAGAAAAAGAATCGAGCACATCCCAACTCTCTTAGGTGAAGAAACTTAATTCAAGGCCACATCTGGATTTTGTTCCCAGACTCGAGGTCTAGGAGAGGGTTCCCCCCGACCCCAGTGACTCCCGTGTCACAGGCATGGGCCGGAAGGAGTTAGCCAACTCTGGGGACCCAGGCACGTCAGAGGAAATCTCAGGAGAAAGGAGGGCAGCAAGTCGAGCTGGTTATACAGACAAGATGGGAAAAAAAAAGCAGGAAAGGGAAATGACGTCACTCAGTTTGTCACTTCGAGGACCAGGAACTGAAAACGCGCTGCTTCTGGTGGAGTCAGCTGCTCCACCCATCCCCACCCTGCAGGGATGTAGCTGGGCGGGGGGCTGCGGGCGGGTGAAGCTGCCAGCACCGTGGGCCCGAGAATGACAAAGGCTGCCACCGGCCTACCCGATGGGTGAGCTGCAGAATCCTAATGGCCACGTGTTTCCCTCCAAAGTGATGCATCTGGGCAGGAAGCCCAGCTGCCAACTGTGACGTCCTCATAGGCGGGGAAAATCCAAAACTGCCAACTCAGGACTTGCCGTGGGAGAAAAGGAGTGGCTGGGTTTTCTTCTTGGTTTCTAGAAAATTGTTTCCTACCCCAGAATGGTTTGGTTCAGTGGCCAGGTTGATTCCATAAGAAAGGACTCCTCCCTCTCCTCTGCCCGGCTTGGCTTTTCAGCGACGCGGGCACTGATTTGATGCTGACCCCCGCTTTTGAAACCCCCTTTCTGAAAGTTGGCTTGATGTGCTCATGAAGTGTGCCCCCATTTGCCCACCGCAGCCGCAGCATCCCCCGTCCATTCCGTGCCCAGCACTGCACTGCCCGTGAGTGCCTCCTGGTGAGCGCACAGCTATTACCCCGTCTCTCCCTTACTCTGCGACCTTCCGTGGCTCCCTATTGCCTCAGTGTGGAAACAAGGAATGATAGCATCGAAAGGCTGAAGGGAAAGAGACCTCAGAAATCATTCATTTCCCCACAATTCACAGAGGGGGAAACTGAGGCGAAGGAAAGGGAACAGGTTTCCCCAAGGCCATGTGGTGGGCTGAAGGTGAGGCTAGAGCCAAACCACCGGCTTCTAGACCATCCAGTCCAGAATCGCATTCTCGGCCATGACATTCTTGCTCCTTGGTGATGTAGCTGTGCCTCCAACTGGATCTGCTCCTCTACGCGAAATCCAGCTCCCGCCAAGGCGGTTCATTTGCCCGTCCTCACACCCCGTGGGCTTTGGTGCCGCAGTCATCTCGGTCCCGAATGCTCTTTGGCTGGGCCCCACCCCGTCTCCTTTCCCTGCTCCAGGGTCTTGGCCCATTTCCGTTCCTCCTGTCCTTCAAAGGTTCAGCTCAGACCCTCCTTGGGGTTCCTTAGCCGGTATCTTCTGCTGACTCAGCAGTGCTGACTTTCTCTGCGGTTCTGCAAACACACGCCTTATTCCCCCAGTGAGGTTATAAGTGGCCTGGGGCCAGAGAGCTTTTGAGGTATCACTAATTCTCCCAGTGTCCTGCACAGTGTCTTACAGACAGTGGGCATTGAGTACCTGTTAATGGAAAGAATGACAAAGTCTATCAGGCACAAAGAGTGACAGCAATCTATTTCCATGCTTAGAGGTTTGTATCACCATGTATATATTTAAATTCCTCCTGACAAATCAGTGGGCCAGGCAGGCAAAGTAGGGTGAGGTTTTTTTTTTTTTTTTTTTTTGCCTTTTTATGGCCTTTTGCACTCTTACAGCATATAGAATTTCCCAGGCTAGGGGTTAAATCGGAGCTGTAGCCGCGGGCCTACACCACAGCCACAGCAACTCGGGATCCGGGCCACGTCTGTGACCTACCCCACAGCTCATGGCAATGCTGGATCCTTAACCCACTGAGTGAGGCCAGGGATCAAACCCACATCCTCATGCATATTAGTCGGATTTGTTACCGCTGAGCCACAGGGGAACTCCGCAAAGTAGGTTTTATCCTCCCTTTTATTTAATTAATTAATTAGTTAATTAATTTATTTAGTCTTATCTAGGGCCACACCCGCGGCATATGGAGGTTCCAAGGCTAGGGGTCTAACAGGAGCTGTAGCCGCCGGCCTTCGCCACAGCCACAGCAACGCGGGATCCAAGCTGCGTCTGCAACCTACACCACAGCTCACGGCAACGCCGGATCCTCAACCCACTGAGCAAGGCTAGGGATCGAACCCGCAAACTCATGGTTCCTAGTCGGAATCGTCAACCACTGAACCACGATGGGAACTCGTTTATCCTGCATTTTATTGATGAATTAGTGAATGCCTGAAAGGCAAGGATGGATCTTGGGTCATCCAGGGTCACCCTGAAAGTTAGTGCTGAGAGAGGAAGAGTGAGAACAGGGTCTCCCGCTCTCAGCCCCAGGCGGTCCCCGGTCAACACCCTCTGTGCTGAGAAAAGCTCCTCTCTTGGTCTCTTTTCTGGGACGTTCCTTAATGCAGAAGAATAGTTCATAATGGGCTACAAATGTCATGGAAGAGACTACCTGATTGATTTCAACTTCTGTGGCGTCCACTAGCTGGGTGATCTTGGGCAAGTTACTTAACCTCTCGAAACCATAGTTTCCCCGTTTATAGAATGAAAGAATTGGACTAGATGTACATGAAGTCATTTCTCGCTCTAACAGTCTGGGAGGGATAGTCTATTATTAGATTAAAAAAATTTTTTTTGCCAGGGGATAGAATTCCTTAAGCCAGAAGACTCATGAACCTTCTAGGTCCTACTGTAGAGGATATAACGGCAGGGGTGCCCACGTGTTAAATTGTGAGATGCAGATATTACAGGCCACTGTCTTCTCTAGAGGATCTGGGATCGTACTAGCAGTCAGGGGCCAGCTTGCGATGGGCAGAGACTCACAATAAAATCTTATGTCACATTTATCCTTACGTGACAGCTTGAGAGGGGTCATGTTACGGACGGTGTGGCAATCATTTGCAAGGATTTCCGGCAAATATTTGCAACACTGAATCAACATGTTCTTAGAAAGATATGATTAAAATTAATGCTCCAAGAAAAAGTGGATTTCATTATATCGGGAAGTTTGAAACCTTCTGATTTCAGAATGGGTTGCAACAGCTCCTTGCTTGCTTCACAAAGTCCATAACTACACCCATCCTGTTTATTGCCTGTGAATCGGGTCCTCAAGCAGCTGGGTATTGGCTATGACAGGATGGAATTATATTAGTGATTCAGGAATCCTGAGAGGGATGGTGAAAAGTGCTAGCGTGAGAAAGATTCTACTGTTGTGGGTACAGTGTGTTAAGTTTAGAAGGTTCTCAGACAGACGAGATGAGTGCTTTTATTATTTTTTTTCCCTAACAGCCCCACCTGCAGCGTACAGAAGTTCCACCTGCAGCGCAGAGAAGAAGCTAGGGGCTGAATTGGAGCTGCAGCTGCCGGCCTACGCCACAGCCGCGGCTACACCAGATCCAAGCCGTATCTGCAACCTATGCCGCAGTCTGCAGCAATGAGAAGGGCCAGGAATTGAACTCACATCCTCACAGAGACTATGCTGGGTACTTAACCTGCTGTGCCACAATGGGAACACCTTTTTTTTTTTTTTTTTTTGGCCATGCTGGTGGCATGCTGAAGTTCCCGGGCCACGGACTGAACCGAGGCCACAGCAGTGACAATGTCAGCTCCTTAACCTGCTGAGTCACCACATCTCCATTCTGCCATGGTCTCTTTGACCTTCATGTTACCCCCTGGG
Organism: Catagonus wagneri; assembly: GCA_004024745.2. Classification (NCBI taxonomy): domain Eukaryota; kingdom Metazoa; phylum Chordata; class Mammalia; order Artiodactyla; family Tayassuidae; genus Catagonus; species Catagonus wagneri. The sequence continues at coordinate 2,810,858 of PVHT020000010.1, read as the reverse complement.
CCTTAGTAACCTCACATCAGTAGCAGTAGTAGAAAGAGATGCTTTTTTCAGTAACTTCTGTCATTTACTGACTGAGGGAACTTGGGAAAGCTCTTCAGACTCTAAGCTCAAGTTTCTTCATCAGAAAATTGGGTTATGAGACCTGGCTCAACGAGATTATTTATTCAACACGTATTTATTCAAAGCTTACTGTGAACTGGGCTCCATTCCAGGCCTTTGTAATATAGTGGGGGATAAGACACCCACAATTCTTTTTGTTTGTTTGCTTTTTTGGTCTTTTTAGAGCCGTACCCACGGCATGTGGAGGTTCCCAGGCTAGGAGTCGAATCGGAGCTGTAGCCACTGGCCTACACTGCAGCCACAAGAATGTGGGATCCGAGCCGTGTCTGTGACCTACACCACAGTTCACGGCAACGCTGGATCCTTAACCCACTGAGCGAGGCTGGGGATCGAACCCACATCCCCATGGATGCAGGTCAGATTCGTTTCTGCTGAGCCACGACGGGAACTCCCACATAAGAATAAATATATTATACATGTATTAGTACATATACAATATATGTTTTATTATGATGATTATAATGTATAACTCATTGTAATTATGGTTATAATGAATATTTAAGCTCAGGTATTAGGCTTAGGATACTGTCTAATAATTATTAGAATAATACTGATGAGGTTGAACTGTACATGTGACAAGGTCATTATCAGACCAGTCTTGACCTACACGTTTGGAAACTGCATCTCTTCAACCCAGCAGTATTTTTCTGTCCTTGATTCCTCCTCTTCTTAACCTACACATTTAATCAGCCTCTCAATATTTAAACAATGCGTTTAAATTCTCCCAAGTCCAACCACATCTCTCTCTGCTGCTGCTGCTGCTGCTGCTGCTCCTACTTCAGGCCACAGTTCAATCTCTCCCTGACTATGGCAATGGCTGGATTCCCCGTCTCTGGTCTTCCCTGCTTTGGGTTGATTTTCTGGGGTGTCTCTCTGATGACATTGCTCCCTGCCGAAAACCCTTATAGCTCCTTGCTTTTGGATAAAGTCCCAGTTTCTTAAAAATGACCAGTCTTACTTCTGACCTCCAATCACAGCTTGTCTTTCACTCTCGTCCCCATCCTCCTATTTCACTGTAATTTTAGGCCATTTGGCAATTACCAATTGGTTTCTTTTTTCTTTTTTTTTCCTTTTTCAGCTGCCCCCGAGGCATATGGAAGTTCACAGGCCAGGGGCTGAATCGGAGCCTCAGCTGCAAACTGCGCCACAGCTGCAGCAACCCCGGATCCTTAACCCACTGCACCAGGCCTGGGATCAAACCAGCACCTCGGAGACAAGCTGGATCACTTACTGACTGTGCCACACTGGGTTTCTGTGTCTCCACGTGTTTAGGTTCAGCCAAGCCTGAGATCCTGTGGTTTTAGGATATATAAAGAAGGAAAAATTTTAAATCAACATGTGCATTCAATAGGCACCAAGTTTTGGCTTTTTTTTTTCCCTATATTTTAAGGTGCACCCTCAGCATATGGAAGTTCCTAGGCCAGGGACAGACTCCAGACTGCAGCTGTGAGCCATGTGGCAACTGCGGCAATGCTGGATCCTTTTAACCCACTGCACCAGCCAGGAATCGAACCCACACCTTCACAGTGACCCAAGCTGCTGCAGTCAGATTCTTAACCCACTGTACCACAGTGGGAACTCTGGCACCAAGTATTAAATGAGCAACTACTAGGAGGTGTTGAGTGTCGGGACCGCAAAATTGAACAAGGATCTCTTAGGCTTGTGGGTTACAGATAGGTAACAAAAAAAATTGCAATTCACTGTGAAAAGTACAAAAGAGGTATATAAAGTAAAGGGGAGGCTCAAAAGCGGGGATCAATTTTGCCTCGGTAAATGGAGGTGTAGAGAGCGAGAAGTTGGGGGAGGCAGAAGAGCGTTTTTTTTTTTTTTGATTGATAAAATGTTATTATTTTTTTCATTTATTTCCCCATTACTTAATGAATTTTATTACAATTATAGGTGTACAAAAATCATCACAACTCAATTTTATAGCATTTCCATCCCAGAAGAGAGTTTTTTTTGGTTTGCTTTTTTATAGCAGGTAAGTTGCATTGGTGTCTGTGCAGAATAGGGAACGGGAGCTATTTTAAAATAATAAAGTATTTTGATAGAGGAAACAAAGACTTGGTTATTAAAGTCAAATTGGGGCTGCACGCGAATAACTAAGTTTACTTCATCATTACTGGGGACTTATAACAAAACAGCTGAGTTCTTGGTTAACAGAAAGGAACTGACGGGCATGGGGAGAGCCTATATTCTCTGAAAGTCTGGATTCCAAATCTGCTTGTCAGGTCATGCTTCTCAGTTTTCCTTTAATCACAGTTATGGCTGAGAAATTGTTTACTTAGCACGAATGATAGAAAAACAGGCACGAGCTCAAGAGATTAGATATTCACACATAATTTCACCATTTATCACACATTACAATGAAAGA